>MU685398.1:246687-277970 GCA_026770625.1 Nicotiana glauca
ATAAAAATATTTCTCAACATATGTTTCTTTTAAAAAGTTAGAGTGTGGACTAGTTTTGAGGGCATTTTTATAAACAAACAATTCTTTTAGAAATTGTGCAATATTTTAATACATCAAACCAAACAATGGATAAGAAATATGCTAGCATAACTAATACCAACATAACTAATGCAAGCATAACTAATACCAGCATAACTAATGCAAGCATAACTAATACCAGCATAACTAATGAAAGCATAACTAATACCAGCATAACTAATACCAACATTACTAATACACCGTATTCAACATTATTCTTATGTACCCTAGCAAACGACCCCTTAATAATAATTGGGATGTAGCTTTCTATTATAATAACTTATAAGTGACGAAACCAGAAAAAAAAAATGAACAAAAATTGGCAGAATTATGTTCCGAGCCCACAAGTTTCTTGTGTGTCCTTAAAGAATCTTATCCCCTAACTGTTGCCCAAGGTTGACGGATAAATTTTTCTCAGGATAGAACGGAACTTCCAACTTAGCGGTAGCGGCACTTCAAACCACTAAGTTATAGGCGAACTCAAAAGTTATTGAGCAAACCACACGAGGAACTTACTTTGTTTTAAAGTAGTGATGCAGAAAGAAGAAGGTGATGAAGCAAAAAATTTCAGAGTGAAAAATTCTGAAGGAATGGCTGGTTATTTATAGCCAACGAATTCTAGATTGAAAGGGTGCGAAAGTGGCTTTTCACACTACAGGTGGCTATTCGTGAAAGACAGCCTTTCCGATAGCTGTTTAATTAACGCGGGAATATTTGAATAAATTAAAGACGAAAAATTAATTAATTTTATCTCGCTACAAATAACGGTCACAAAAAAATTAATATAAAATATTAATATTTACTTAATTAATTTTATTTTATTGGTCCAAAAAATTACCAATCAATCATATCAATTGACTGAATCCGAATCCGAAGCCGAATCCGAAGCCGAGCCGAGCGAGCGAGCGAGCGAGCGACGACGACGGCGCGAGGCCCCTTCCTCTTATCTCCTTTTAAGAGCTTAAGGAAGTTCTTCTATATTTAAACCCAACAAAATGCTTGTCTAAGTGCAAAAGCTAAAATTGCCTTTTCACCTTCCCTCATTTTCCATTCACACCACCACTTTAACCCGAATAATCCTCCACATGAATGGGGAATGATGAACATGCATGAAAATTTTTGTGTGATTCGCAACTAAGGATTAATTGCATCGGAATAAGTAGGTTTCCCTTTGAACTTTCCGTAGTGAACATATATCGGATATACTCGGTCAATCGGTAGATTTGATATCTTTGAACCGTCGAGCTTTAGTGTATACCTAGACAACATATGTCACACAAATAATCCTTATCCATCTTTTGGTTCTCATTGTTGTGTTCGTTTTAGCCATGAACACTGTCTGGTTTCATAAGTGCATAGAGAACTGGCCTTTACTACATTCTCTTTGAAGCGGCTTACACTTCACACTTATATAGGTGATTCCTAAACGTGTTATCCCATAGATACACTATTTGATATACCCTATATCAAACTTAGAAATCATGAAAAAGTCTTAACGCTTTATCCTTGGTACTGAACATTGTCTGCATCACGAGAATGGACCCAAATTTTATTTGACAATTTAGACCGTCACTAATGACTTTGTTTGATCTCCTTGAACCTAGATCGTGGGATCTCCAGCCTTCTAGGTAGAGTTACCGCTATAGTGACTTGTCTTCGGCCATAGTCCCATTCCCTTTGATGAATTTTCAACCGCATCTCTCGGTAAGCCTTTTGTAAGCGGATCCGATACATTATCTTTTGACTTTACGTAGTCAATTGTGATAATTCCACTAGAAAGTAGTTGTCTAACGGTATTGTGTCTTCGTCGAATGTGACGAGATTTTCCGTTATACATAACACTCCCTGCCCTTCCTATTGGTGCTTGACTGTCACAATGTATGCATACAGGTGCCAAAGGTTTGGGCCAAAAAGGAATATCTTCTAAGAAATTCCGGAGCCATTCAGCTTCTTCACCGGCCTTATCTAAAGCTATAAACTCAGATTCCATTATAGAACGAGCGATGCATGTCTGTTTGGATGACTTCCAAGCCACTGCTCCTCCACCAATAGTAAAAATGTATCCACTTGTGAATTTTGTTTCAGTTGATCCGGTGATCCAATTTGCATCACTATATCCCTCAATTACTGCGGGATAATTATTGTAATGCAATGCATAGTTTTGAGTATATTTTAAATATCCCAAAACTCGTTTCATTGCTATCCAATGAGCATGGTTGGGATTACTTGTGTATCGACTAAGCTTGCTTATTGCACAAGCTATATCTGGTCATGTGCAATTCATAATGTACATCAAACTACCCAACACTCGAGCATATTCCAATTGAGATTTGCTTTCGCCTTTGTTCTTTACAAGAATATGGTTTAAATCAATTGGCGTTTTTGCTTCTTTAAAGTCCAAATACTTGAATTTTTCAAGAACCATTTTAATATAATGAGATTGAGACAAAGCTAGACCTTGAGGAGTCTGTAGGATTTTAACTCCCAAAATTAAATCGGCAACTCCTAAGTCTTTCATATCAAACTTGCTAGTAAGCATGCGCTTAGTAGCATTTATGTTAGCAATATCGTTACTCATTATCAACATATCATCCACATATAGACAAACAATGACAATTTGATTTGGAGTATTCTTAATGTAAACACATTTATCACACTCATTGATCTTGAAACCATTTGACAACATTGTTTGATCAAATTTTGCATGCCATTGTTTTGGTGCTTGTTTTAATCTGTAAAGTGACTTCACAAGTCGACAAACCTTCTTTTCTTTTCCGGAAACTACAAACCCTTCAGGTTGTTCCATATAGATTTCTTCCTCTAAATCCCCATTTAAGAAGGCCGTCTTTACATCTATATGATGGATTTGAAGGCCATGCACGACGGCTAATGCTATTAACACCCGAATAGATGTAATCCTTGTTACCGGCGAGTATGTGTCAAAGTAATCAAGACCTTCTCGTTGTCTAAATCCTTTAACAACTAATCTTTCCTTGTATTTGTCAATAGTACCATCGGCTTTCATTTTCTTTTTGAAAATCCATTTAGAACCCAAAGGTTTATTTCATGGAGGAAGATCAATTAATTCCCAAGTATGATTACTTAATATGGATTCCATTTCACTATTGACTGTCTCTTTCCAATATTGTGCTTCCGAGGAAGACATTGCTTCTTTGAACGTTTGAGGCTCATTTTCCAATAGAAAAGCCAGAAAATCTGGCCCAAAGGAAGTAGTTGTCCTTTGACGTTTACTACGTCTTGGATTTTCCTCATTAAATGTATCTTCCTTTTCTTCTTCCCGAGGTCGCTTAGATTTTTTATTAGATGACTCACATTTCATTTTATACGGATAAATATTCTCAAAAAATTTAGCATTATCCGATTCAATTACCGTATTAATATGAATGTCGGGATTTTCTGATTTATGAATCAAAAACTGATATGCCTTACTATTTGTTGCATATCCTATGAAAACGCAATCAACGGTTTTTGGTCCAATTTTTACCCTTTTGGATTTAGGAACTTGCATTTTAGCTAAATACCCCCACACTTTAAAATATTTTAAGTTGGGTTTCCTTTCTTTCCATTTTCATATGGAATGGATTGTGTTTTGCTATGGGGAACTTGATTTAGTATTTAATTAGCTGTAAGAATAGCTTCCCCCCACAAGTTCTGAGGCAAACCAGAGCTTATTAATAGGGCATTCATTATTTCCTTTAATGTTCTATTCTTTCTTTCTGCAATTCCATTAGATTGCGGTGAGTAAGGGACAGTCGTTTGGTGAATAATGCCATTTTTCAAACATATTTCTTCAAAAGAAAATTCATACTCGCCGCCTATATCACTTCTTATCATTTTGATCTTTTTATTTAATTGCGTTTTAATTCCATTTTTGTACTGCTTGAATGCGTCTATTGCTTCATCTTTACTATTAAGTAAGTAAATATAGCAATATCTAGTACTGTCATTAATGAAAGTTATGAAATACTTTTTTTCACCGCGAGAAGGTATTGACTTCATATCGCAAATATCCGTGTGAATTAAGTCTAAAGGATTTGAATTCCTTTCAATTGACTTGTAAGGATGCTTAACATACTTTGATTCCACACATATTTGACATTTCGAGTTATTGTATTCAAACTTAGGTCGTACTTCCAAATTAATCATTTTTCGCAAAGTTTTAAAATTGACGTGACCTAAATGTTCATGCCATAAGTTATTTGACTCAAACAAGTAAGAAGAAGCAGAAATTTTATTCATATCAATGGCAATTACATTGAGCTTAAAAAGGCCCTCTGTCAGGTAACCTTTTCCTACGTACATTTCATTCTTAATAAGTACAACCTTGTCAGAAATAAAAACACACTTAAATCCATTCTTGAGTAGAAGTGATATTGAAACTAAATTCTTCCGCATTTCAGGAACATGAAGAACATCCTTTAAGGTTAAAATCTTTCCCGAAGTCATCTTCAAAGCCACTTTGCCTGTTCCTTCGATATTTGCAGTAACGGAGTTTGTCATAAACACTGTCTTGTTAGTTCCAGCGGGATCATAAGAAGTTAACAACTCTTTGTTAGCACAAACATGTCGAGTTGCTCCTGAGTCAATCCACCATTCTCGAGGATTTCCGGCTAGGTACATGGCACATAGGTCGTCGATTTCATCATTCTTCTCAATCATGTTCGCTTGAATTTTCTTTTTGTCCTTCTTTGGTGCACGACGTTCATTAGACTTATGTCCAACCTTACCACAGTTGTGGCAATTACCTTTGAACCTCTTCTTGTTTGGATAATTCTTTGATCCAGACGGCTTCCTCCTCTTTTTACTCGTTAAAGCTTCCTCAACAATATTAGCACCCATTATTACACGAGGTTTCTTCTCAGCAGCCTTGTTGTCTTCTCCAATCCGTAGACGAACAATAAGGTCTTCAAGCGTCATTTTCTTGCGCTTGTGTTTTAATTAATTCTTAAAGTACTTCCATAGCGGAGGCAACTTTTCAATAAACGCCGCAACTTGAAACGCCTCAATTATGACCATACCTTCAAACATAAATTTATAATTAGTATAATAATTAATATCTTGAATAAAAGTATTAACTTGTTTTGTACCTTCAGCAAGGAGGTCAAGAATAATAACTTGCAGTTCTTGAACTTGCGTTATAACCGATTTACCATCAATCATTTTGAAATCCAGAAATTTGGNTTCTCTTGATGTTTTCATGACGCTATAAGCGTTTTACAAGCCATCTTCTAGCCCACTTAAAATATAGTTTTTCACAGGAAATCAAAGCTTCCAAGCCTCAATAACAAGGAAGAGCTCGTTGTCAGGGGTTCCTTCAGGCACGACTGGAACATCCTCTTGAATGAACCTTTGCAGACTTAGAGTAGTTAGATAAAAGAACATCTTTTGCTCCCATCTCTTAAAGTCTACACCAGAAATTTTTTTCGACTTTTCCGCTGGTGGCATAGTCGTTGCAGGTGCACTAGGACGGCTAGGAACAATAACAGTCGCAGCAGAATCACTTTGTTCCTCTCCGTTAGCCATTTTTGTCAATACGACACAAACAGATTCAGTAAATGGTGAAGTATTTAATTCTTCAAACTAAGACAATACAGTGAAGAAATTATTCTTCAAACTGATTTTATCACAGTGAAGAGATTATTCTTCAAAACTGTTCAGAAAACCACGAAGGTTTCAGACACTTCAAAAATTAAAATAACAATGATATACATAAATAATGTTCTTTAAGCTTGTTATTATAACTTATAAGTGACGAAACCAGAAAAAAATAAATGAACAAAAATTGGCAGAATTATGTTCCGAACCCACAAGTTTTTTGTGTGTCCTTAAAGAATCTTATCCCCTCACTGTTGTCCAAGGTTGATGGATAAATTTTTTCCAGGATAGAACAGAACTTCCAACTTAGCGGTAGCGGCACTTCAAACCACTAAGTTATAGGCGAACTCAAAAGTTATGGAGCAAACCACACGAGGAACTTACTTTGTTTTAAAGTAATAATGCAGAAAGAAGAAGGTGATGAAGCAGAAAATTTTAGAGTGAAAAATTCTAAAGGAATGGCTGGTTATTTATAGCCAACAAATTTTGGATTGAAAGGGTATTTTATTGGTCAAAAAATTATCAATCAATCATATCCGAAACCGAAGCCGAAGCCGAGAGAGCGACGACGACAATGGCGCGAGGCCCCTTCCTCTTATCTCCTTTTAAGAGCTTAAGGAAGTGCTTCTATATTTAAACCCAACAAAATGCTTGTCTTTAACCAATGAGGGACAAAGTACAAAAGCTAAAGTTGTCTTTTCACCTTCTTCCCTCATTTCCCTTTCACACCACCACTTTAACCCCAACACTTTCTAGTAATGCGTTCTCGTAACCCTTTTATTTATTTATTTGATAGCTGATATTACTGGCATCCCATTTTAAAGCATCATTTTCTTTTTGTTTTATACATTGACGATATAGATTTTCTTTTACACAATCATCTTATTAAAAGAAATTACAAGTAACTATATTTGATAGATGAGACTAGTTCCGAAAAATAAGTCAGACAACATGTTATAATAAGTTAAATTATATTGTAATTGAAATATTTTAATAATGTCAATATATATAAATTAAATTCTAATTTTATGTTATGTAGGAGCAGGATATATGCAATCTCATTTATTTTATCTATCTATTTATGTTTTATATTAAAAGCACGAAGGTCCTTAGCGAAATGTCGTTCGCTTTTTTTACCCTTTAAAAATAGATTTACATTGGACAAAATAGTAATTTAATTAATTTTCTAATTTAGGAATGTCAAAAAATCAACTAAAACGTTGATTATTGATTTTTTCCTTATTTGAAATACTATATTGGGAATCCTATAATTTGATGATTTACAATCAAAATTTACCTTATAAAAATCATTCCAAATCATATATTGGGAATCCTATAATCTGATGGTAAGCAACCTCCACTTCCAATCAAGAGGTTGTGAGTTCGAGTCTCCCCAAGAGCAAGGTGGGAAGTTCTTGGAGGGAAGGATGCCGGGGGTCTATTTTAGAAACAACCTCTCTACCCTAGGGTAGGGGTAAGGTCTGCGTACACACTACCCTCCCCAGACCCCACTAAGTGGGATTATACTGGGTTGTTGTTGTTGTTGTTGTATATGATTAACGTAATAGTAAAACTAGAGCACTTTTATGTGCTGTATTTAGAAGTCCAATATGGCATTCAATAGATAATAAAATATTTATTTAGTTGAGTTTTTAATGATGGTTCACAGCAAAAACAAATACTTTGGTACAATATTAGAATATAGTATTGAACTTTCTGGTTAATCTAATATTTCGTAAAATATTTTATTTTACTTAGTTGAAACTAGAATCTATAGCTCATTACTTATTTTTTGTTGAATTATCTCACAATTGTTTGAGAAACTTAATGATGAAAAGTAATAAAAAATATTTTAAATAAATATGATTTGCAAGTATTAGACAAAAGTGCTAGATGAAGGTTCTAAGGAGACATTTGATTTATTTATCAAAATACATTTGTTTTGCATGCCATTCTTAGTATTTGTGTGATGATCAACACAACCTTTTTGTTAGCGTCGTTGAATTAACTTAGAATTTATATATGTAAAGTTCTTTGGTATCAAATTGAAGCTTTGATAAATTGGAACAAGTAGCAAAACAAACTTTTGATAGGTAATTAGTCATCAACAATTGGGGATGCAAAGTACTTGAGAGTTATCAAGTAGAAATATAGTATAAGACTTTTATAAATGAAAAAGATGGCCGTGAATGAAAGGACAAACATATAAACTGATCGAACCACTTAACAAATGATTTTACATAATATCTACCATGGTCCTATATGTATCATAACTCATGAGCTATCGTTTCAAATGTCTTTTTAGTTTCTTCCTTCCCTAAAATAGAAAGGTTACGAAAGGTGTCTTTAATTCAAACTAGCATTTTTAAGTTGATTCCTAAAAAATATATAGGTCATATAAGGACTAAAATACTATTGCAAGTAATGTGAATACAACTCTATCGGGTCTTCTAAAATAAATCAAATTTAAATATAAAAAATATAATAAAGATTCAAAGATTTAAACCACACAAAGTTTACTTTTTTATTTATTTGATAAAAACAATCAACATTTAGCAGTTTCAAGAACTTCTATCTTTTTAAGATTTTATTTTACAATTTAAACATAATATTTAATATAATATTTATGTTGATTTTGCATTAAATACTCATTAACCTGGAACACGCGCAACGCGCGTACCTTGAGACTAGTACTATATTAAAAGCACAGAGGCCTTAGCGAAATGCCGTTCACCTTTCTAACCCTTTAATAATTAATTTTATATTGGATAAAATTGTGATTTAAATTACTTTTCTAATATATAGGACCTTAAAATCAAGTCAAATTTTGTTTACTAAATCAAACCTTATTTGAATTAGGTAAGAAGTCATTAACCTTTCCTAAATTTTGTTAATATTCCATAATAAAAGAATAATGCCATTATATTAATTTATGGTAAACTTCTCCATATCTACACAATACACGATAGATTTGTCCTTTTTTTTTTTTTTTTGCTTAAAAATATTGATCATTTAAATTATATTACAATAAATTTATTAGTGGTAAATATTTATACAATTATGAAAAGTAAATGTATATCAACATAAATATATATTCCATGTAATATATAATGATAGATGCCATTAATATTGTAATGACCCGACCGGTCGTTTTGTTTTTTAGAACCTCGTTCCCCTAAATAAAACTTCTCGTGCTTGCTTTAACAGATTTATGACTTGCGGGGATGGTTGGTTCCGGTTTTGGAAGAGTTCGGGTTGAAATAGGCTCATTTGATTCCTTAAGATTTTGACATTGTTCAACATTTAAGCAAATGGCCCCGGATTTGTGTTTTGACGGTCCCGGAGGATCCATAAGAAAATATGAGGCCTGACCGTATGTCCGGAATCAAATTTCGAGGTCCCTAGCCTGAGTAATGAATTTTTATTGGAAATTGTTAAACTGAAATTCTAAGGATTTAAAGAAACTAAATAATGATTGATCACATTGGTATCAGGCTCGTATATTGATTTTGGAGCCCTGTATAGAACCAATATAATATTTAAGACTTGCCTACAAAGTTTGGTATCAATCCGAGTAGTTTAAGTGTGTTTCGGCTCGTTAGAGGTGAATTAAGAACTTGAAGTTCGTAAGTATGATTCAATTGTTTTAGGAGGTGATTCTTAGATTTAGCGTTGTTTCGGGCATTCCGAAGCTTCGAGCAGGTCCATTTCATATTTTTAGATTTGTCGGTAGGTTCGAGCGGGGTCCGGGAGCCCGAGTGTCAATCGGACGAGGATGAAGTGAAGTTGGCAAATTGGAGTAAGCCTGAAGCTTCAGTTGCTGTCATAACCGCACTTGCAGTTGGCCAATCGCAGGTGCGAGACCGCTGAAGTAGTCAATCTCACGTAGATACGGCCAAGCCAGGCCAGGCCCAAAGACACAGAAGCGGCTATTCCTTCGACGAAGCGAAGCCGCAAAAGTGGCAGGCAACTCGCAGATGCGGCCTGGCCGCCTAGGTGAAATTCCGCAGAAACGGGCTCCCTTCTGCAGATGTGGTAGCCGTAGGTATACCCCAGGACCACAGATGCGTAAATCGTTGAAGTAGCGAGCTTCATTTAATACGGGTTCTAAGTTATTTTTGCCATTTTTCAGTCAACCATTGGGCGATTTTGGAGATTTTGAGAGAAGACTTTTACCTCGTATCTTGAGGTAAGTTTACCGTACTTATTCCTAGTTTAATACTTGTGTCTTAGGTAGATTAACACACTAACAACAAGGTAAAATTATGGGATTAGAGAAAAACCTAGGGTTTTGATAAAACTTAAATTTTACCGCGAAATTGATTATGAAATGAAGTAGAAATCATATATTATTGATCCTTAGGTTTCAAACGGGCACGTGGGCTCGGGGTTGGTTTTTAGGAAACTGGCGTTTAAAGTTGGGAAATTGCTTTAATAGTTAAATGCAATCTTGTGAGCTTCTATTGACTAGTTCTTACCCTATTTGATTAGTTTTGGGTCGTTCGACTCCAAATTGAGAGTTCAGGCCCGTTCTTGGTATTGGAAGTGCACTTTGGAGCGAAGTGAGTCTCTTTTCTAACCTTGTAAGAGGAAATTGTCCCCATAGGAGTAATGATTGTATATTTTGCCACTAAATGTGGGGGCTACGTACACACTAGGTGATGAGAGTCCATGCATAGCTACTATTATGTTAATTGTCCGGGTAGTTTAGGACCCGTATCATACTATATTTGCAAATGTTATATGTCTTCTTGCTAATATGATCATTTAGGATATGCTAGAGAATTGAAAATGAACATAAGTGAACATATGTTTTGTTGAGCACTTGTATGAGTTTATTTGAATATAAATGCGCCTTTTTGTGTTTTACTATTGATAATTGATATTTGTGGATCGGTCTGATCGCCTCGGTAGAAATAGATGCATCTATGGTTGGTGCCATTCTACACTCTGGCTGTGAACAATTTCTTTTCTATAGGATCGAGTTGTCGACCTCGACATGATATGCGCATGATATCTATGTGGATCAGTGATGATGACTTGCTTGTTAAATGGTTTGCAATGTAAATGGGTAACTGTGATATTATATGGACATGACTTAGTAATTCTGATTACAACTATTATATGACTGTGATCTTTATGCCCAACATAACACCATATTATATTGTTTAGACCCTAGCAGGTATCAAGTTGACCTCTCGTCTCTACTTCTTCGAGATTAGACGTGATACTTACTGGGTACATATTATTTATGTACTCATAATATGCTTATGTACTTAATTGTACAGGCTCTGAGGCAGGTACATCTGGCTATCAGACCGGTGCGCGTCCCTGATCATAGTCCGAGACTTCCACGGTGAGCTGATTTCCTTCCTATGCAGATTCACAGCTTGATGGAGTCTCTCTTACTTTTGATTGTCTATTCTGTTTCAGACAGTAGGATAGATCTATTATTTTGTATATTCTACTAGTTTCCCACAGCTTATGACACCAGGTCTTGGCACACACATTAGTGGACTATTCTTTTGGGTTGTGTAATCATTACTGAACAGTTGCTTATTATCGGATGTTTTAATTACAAATTAAGGAAAATGTTGTAACTATTTTTAGTAAGTAAAATACAAATTCACTAATATTCCGTGTTGGCTTGCCTGACAACGGTGTTGCGCGCCATTATGACTTGAGGAGGAATTGGGTCGTGACAACATGATATCATAGCACTAGGTTCACGTAGGTCTCACAAGTCATGGGCAAACCTAATAGAGTCTTGCGGATCGGTACGGAGACGTCTGTATTTATATTCGAGAGGCTATAGGGTGTTAGGAAACTATTCTTTATTCATTTCCTATCGTGTAGTGGATGGTACACTAAATTTCTCTCATCTATTCTCTCACAGATGGTGAGCACACGCACGATAGATGTTCCCGACCCGGGAGGGTCTGCTTCCCCCATTGCTAGAGGCTGAGGCAGAGGCCGGGGGAGGGCACCGGCCCGAGGTAGGGGACGAAGGCATCCCAGAGTTGTTTTAGTAGTAGCACAGTAGATTATACGGGAGACCCTATTATTAAGAAGTAGGGCGAGGTGCCCACAGCTGAGCCAACCCCGACTGACTTTATGACATCATCAGGATTCCAGGAGGTCATGGGCCGTATGCTACGATTCATGGACACCATGACTCAGGCTAGTTTATTTCCAGTAGATCCAGCTACATCACAGGTAGGAGGGGGAGCACATACCCCTACTGTTCAGGCTTATGATCATGCAACTATAGTGTATCAGACTTCAGGTGCACTACCCGTGGATATGCCTCAGCTAGTTGCTGTAGTGATGCTCGAGCCCAGACCAGATGTGGATGGTGACCCACAGAAGCTGTTGGATAGATGGACTAGACTTTACCCTCCTGTCTTCGGGGGTGAGTGTCATGAGGATGCTCAGGACTTCATTGATAGTTGAAGGGATAGACTGCACAACATAAAGATATTGGAGTTCAATGGGGTTGACTTCACTACTTTTCAGCTAGAGGGTAGGGCCCGTAGATGGTGTCATTCTTATATTCTTGGCAGACTCGTAGGTTCTACTCCTATCACTTAGATTCAGTTCACAGTTATTTCTGGACATGTATATTCCACCCTCTGAGAGGGAAGAGCTACGATATTAGTTTGAGCAACTTGAGCAGGGTCAGATGTCCGTGACTGATTATGAGGTGAGGTTTTCTGAGTTATCCCTCCATGCATTGATGATACTTCCTACTAACACTGAGAGGGTGCGAAGGTTTGTTGCAGGGTTCCATTCTGGCAACAGGGCCAACATGGCCTGAGAGGTGGAGATAAGGACTCCTTATCAGTTAGTAGTGGAGATTGTTCGGAGGATTGATGGCTACCGTTTGAGGGGTAGGTATGCAGGTGCAGCAGGATAAGAGGGCTAGATTTTCTAGAGAGTTTAGAGGTGCCCCAGCTAGGGGCAAAGGTCAGTTTAAGAGGGGACAACCCAGTAGGCCCCCATATTCAACACCACTACTTTCTCGGGGTGCTCCGGCGTGCCCCTATTTCAGCGCTATACCATAGAGTTCTTACCGCCCACCAGCTATTCAGGGTTCCTCCGGTGGGTATTTAGGTCCTCAAGGTTCTTTAGATTCTTATTTCAGTGATATGCCGGAGTGTTCATACCATCAACTGGCTATTCAGGCTTTTTCCAGAGGGTCTACATGTCATCAAGGTCAGCCATAAGGGCAGTAGGTCACCGCACCACAGAGTTGTTTCGAGTGCGGGGACCTTGGTCATATGAGAAGATAGTTCCCCAGGCTTCGGGGTAAGGTAGTATAGCAGGGTCAGTAGCCTATGATTTCAGCACTGGCTGCCCCTCCACCTAGAGGTTGAGGGAAGAATAGTAGGGGCCGTCCTATATGTGGAGGTTAGGTAGGGAGAGGTTATCCAGGTGGAGACTAGCTAGTCGACGCTCAAGCCAAATTCTATGCCCTTCCGGCGAGGCCAGATGCCTTGGCCTCAAATACCGTCATCATAGGTATTATTTTTATCTGCATTAGAGATGCTTTGGCATTATTTGATCTAGGGGATACCTATTTGTATGTGTAATCTTTGTTTGCTCATTTTCTGGTTATTGCTCCTGAGCCCTTAGGCACTTCTATTCATGTGTCCACTCTTGTAGGCAATTCTGTGGTTGTAGATCGGATCTACCAATGCTATGTGGTCACATTCTATGGTTTTGAATCTAGAGCAGATCTTTTGTTGCTTGATATGATCGACTTTGAGGTCATCCTGGCATGGATTGGTTATCTCCATATCACGTCACCCTAGATTGCCATGTTAAAATTGTTACTTTATCGATACCAGGGTTTCCAGGTTTGGAGTGGAAGGGTTCCATAGTTGATACATCTAGACGGGTTATCTCTTTCCTGAAGACTCGACAAATGGTCGAGAAGGAGTGTTTGGCGTATTTGGCTTACGTTCGGGACACCACCGCAGAGTCTCCGATGGTTGATTCAGTTCCAATAGTTCTGGAGTTTGCCGTTGTGTTTCCTTCTGATCTTCCTAGCATGCCACCGGATCGTGATATTGATTTCTGTATTGATTTATCTCCAAGCACCCAGCCTATATCTATCCTATAGTACCACATGACTCCGAAGGAGTTGAATAAGCTGAAGGAGCAGTTTGAGGAGTTGTTAGGAAAGAGGTTTGTTAGACCCAGTGTTTCACCTTGAGGCATACCAATGTTATTTGTGAAGAAGAACGATGGGAATATGCGAATGTGCATTGACTATCGCCAGTTTAAGAAGGCTACCATCAAGAATAAGTACCTTTTGCTGTGCTTTGATGATTTGTTCGACCAGTTTCAGGGTGCTAGGGTGTTCTCAAAAATTGACTTGAGGTCAGGGTATCATCATTTCAAGATTCGAGACTCGAATGTTCTGAGGATCTCATTTCGGATGAGATATGGCCATTATGAGTTTCTAGTAATGTCCTTTGGCTTGACTAATGCCCCAACAACATTTATGGACTTGATGAACAGAGTATTCAGGCCTTTTATTGATTCCTCTGTGATCGTCTTCATTGATGACATCTTGATATACTCCCACAGCTTGGGGGAGCACAAGCAGCATTTGAGGATGGTGCTTCAGACCTTGTGAGAGCAGAAGCTATATGCTAAGTTCTCCAAGTATAAGTTCTGGATAGAGTCGGTGGCATTCTTGGGACATATTGTGTCAGAAGAGGGTATTAAGTTGGATCCCAAGAAGATTGAGGCAGTTCAGAGTTGGCCACATCCTACTTCAGTAACCGAGATCAGGAGCTTTATAGGGTTAGCAGGCTATTACAGGCAATTCATGCTGGGCTTTTTATCTATTGCATCACCTCTAACTAGATTGACCTAGAAGGGTGCTACTTTCCATTGGTCTGATGATTGTGAGGTGAGCTTTAAGAAGCTCAAGACAGCGTTGACTACATCACTAGTTCTTGTGTTTCCTTCCAATTCAGGGATGTATACAACACATTGTGACACTTGACGCATTGGATTGGGCTGTCTATTGATGCAGAAGGGGCGAGTTATTGCCTAAGATTTGTGTGAACTAAAAATTCATGAGAAGAATTATCCTGTGCACAATTTAAAGTTGGCCGCAATTGTTCATGCTCTCAAGATATGGAGGTATTATTTGTATGGGGTGTCATATGAGGTTTATACTGATCATCACAACTTGCAGCATTTGTTCAAGCAGATGGATCTCAATTTCATGCAGTGTAGGTGGCTTGAGTTACTGAAGGATTATGACATCACCATTCTTTATCATCTGGGCAAGGAAAATGTGATCGTAGATGCCTTAAGTAGGAAAGCAGAGAATATGGGAAGCTTGACATTCATTCTAGGAGGGGAGAGGCCACTAGCTTTGGACATTTAGTCTTTGGCTAATAGACTTGTGAGGCTGTATATTTCGGAGCCCAACCGAGTCATTGCATGTGTTGTTGCTCAGTCTTCTTTATTGGGACAGATCAAGGCCCGACAGTTCGATGATCCTCACTTGGCGGTTCTTAGAGAGACAGTGCTTCATGGTAGTGCCAAGGAGGTCTCTTTTGGTAAGGATAGTGTTATACAACTCCAGGGTCGCCTATGTGTTCCTAATGTTGATGGTTTGAGGGAGAGGATCCTGGAGGCTCACATTTTGAGGTATTCCATTCATCTGGGTGCTACGAAGATGTATCGTGACTTAAGGCATCATTATTGGTGGCGGAGGATGAAGAAAGACATAATGAAATATGTGGCTAGGTGTTTGAATTGCCAACATGTCAAGTATGAGCACTAGTGGCCGGGTGGCCTACTTCCGCAGATGCCTATAGCAGAGTGGAAGTGGGAGTGCATTACTATGGATTTCATAGTTGGGTTGCCCCGGACCTTGCAGAAGTTTGATGCAGTGTGGGTCATCGTGGATAGGTTTACCAAATCGGCACACTTTATACTGGTTGTGACTACTTACACTTCAGAGAGACTCGCTCAGATTTACATTCCAGAGATAGTTCGGTTGCACGGTATGCCTATTCCATCATATGAGATAGAGGCCCTCAGTTCACTTCTCATTTCTAGAGAGCTATTTAGTGAGAGTTAGGGACCTGTGTGGAGCTTAGCACCGCATTTCATCCATAGACCGACGACAGTTGGAGCGGACAGTTCAGATCTTGGAGGGCATGCTTAGAGCATATGTCATTGACTTTGGAGGACAATGGGATCGGTCCTTGCCTTTGGCGGAGTTTGCTTACAAAAACAACTACCAGTCCAGCATCGAGATGGCTCCATTTGAGGCTTTATATGGGCGGCGATGTCGTTCTCCTATCGGGTGGTTTGAGCCTGGTGAGGCTAATTTATATAACACAGACTTGGTGAAAGATGCCTTGAAAAAGGTGAAGTTGATTTAGGAAAGGCTTCGCACAGCTCAGTCCAGACAGAAGAGTTATGCAGATCAGAAGGCGCGTGATGTATCATTCATGGTTGGCAAGAAGGTCCTTTTGAAAGTCTCGCCAATCAAGGGTATTATGAGGTTCGGGAATAAGGGCAAGTTGAGCCCAAGATTCATTGGCCCATTTGAGGTGTTGTGGTGAGTTGGGGAGGTTGTCTACGAGCTTGCTCTACACCCAGCTTATCGGGAGTTCATCCGGTTTTCCACGTGTCCATGCTCTGGAGGTATCATGCCGACATGTGTCACAACCTAGCATCACTCTGAAGGTGTCGTGATGGCACCTAGTCTCTAAACTAGGTAAGCCTAACATTTGCTGAAATAACCTTAATATTTGTTAACTTCAAATTAAGTAACTCTCAATGAATCACAATTTCCAAAACTGGTTGTACAAGTTATAAACCTTTCTAAGAGTAATTATACAAAATAAATACAACATTGTTCTAGAACGAGAAGGAATAAATGGAACATAAATACAAACGAAGGTGACTTTGAGGTATGTGATCGCAGCAACAGGTTACCGTGAGTCTCCATCGCGACGACCCCCACAACTACTATCGATCAATACCTGGATCTGGACACAAAAATATAAAGAAGTGTAGTATGAGCACAACATGGCGGTACCCAATAAGTATCAAGACTAATCTCGGTGGGGTAGTGACGAGGAACAATCAAGACACCTACTGGTGAAATGAAATGAACAGGATATGATAATACTACATCGATATAAAGATAACGAGGTAATATAAATAGTGGAAATAAATCAAAAAATACCAACATTGAGAACCATAAAGGGAGAACATGGGTAGTAACGAACGGTAACCAAGTAAATCAGATAACCAAGTAAATCAACACTGATATAACAAGAACAGAGACAAGTAAGAATGTATACAATTAAAGAAAGAGATGACCACTCAATCAATCACATCATGTCTAATACACAATCCCGACCATCTCAATCCATGGTTTCACATATCATACTCTTGACTTCTGAGCCTTCCGCACGCATGGCACCTTGTGCCCCCATATTTTCCATCTCATTTTTAACAGCGGAATCCACATGATATACAATACATAATGTCTGTACAATGCACTCAATATGTCCAAGAAGTCCCATTTACCTAATATAAGTAAAATTACAATTTCTAAACTAATTGGAAAAGCCAGCGAGAAAAGATGAAATTGTTTTTTTTTGAAACCATTTGAGTAAAGAAAGTACCCCTTTTAATTTAAAATACAACATTGAATGAATTATTACCTTTAACAAGAGATTTAATAACTTAAAACTTAGTAGAAATTCCTTTTTAAGTAAAATACAACCTCAGACGATTTAAGGAGGTATAATTGAGAAACTAATTGAATTACAACTGTAACAATTATTGAAGTTTGAAGTATTGAAGTGTGTGTATATATATATATATATATATATATATATATATATATATATATATATACATACATACATACATACATACATAAATACGGTGAGGAGTTAAAAATATTGTAGGTTCTAAGACAAAGGATCACAACAATAAAGGAATTTAAACAGTTTAAACCCTTGGATTGATCACAACAAATAAACATAGTAGCAGAAAGTGCACGACATCACCCTTCATGCTTTTACTCTCATCCTCATCATAATAGTCAATATTCACTTTTATTCTTTCTTGTTCCTGCGTGGAACCCAATCCCAATCATATAGTATTGTTGCAGCGTACAACCTGATCCAAATCATATACTATTATTGCGGCATGCAACCCGATACAAATTATATAATGATGTTGCAGCGTGCAACCTGATCCAAATCATATAATATTGTTGCGGCGTGCAACCTGATCCAAATCATATAATGATGTTGCGGCTTTCAATCCGATCCAAATCATATAATGATGTTGCGGCGAGCAACGCAATCCCATATAATATTATTGCGGCATGCAACCTGATCCCAATATAAAAATGAACACTAATCACAAAAGAATCCCGACAAGGGAACAATGTGGAAACAACCATATACCGGCAAGGGAGTCAACAACAAGAATAAATACATCCCGGCAAGGGAACCAACAGTAAGGATTAAATATGTCCCATTAAGGGAATCAGCTATAACCAAATTTGTACTGATAATTAACTTCACAATGAAACCTCAACTAAACAACAAGACATAATAAGCATGTGATAGCTACATTGGTAACCACAACAATTGGACATGTAACCTATTTGCAAGAAGTCATAGAGGAACTCACAATCAAGAAGTATCAAAACAATAAGGAAGGCAATCGGTTCAATTAAGGGTCAATGCAATACGTAGGAAATCGAGGAAAGCTAGCAACTTTATATGGAGCGTATAAAGACAATTTAAGCAATTATTAAACTCAATCATAACGGAATACTCTCCACATATTGAACATAAGAGCCTAAGAACCCTAGAGTATATTTCCCACAAATAAGTACGAGCACACACTCGTCACCTTGCATAAACGGACTACAATTAGCAAAGAAGACTTAATCCTAAGGGGAGGTCCCCCACACAAGGTTAGGCAAGATACTTACCTCAAAGACGACAAATCGATACTCTAAAATGCACGTCTCGGGTGAAAATACCTCTGGACGGCTCAAATCTAACCAAATTAACTTTAAAGCACAAATAAAACATATAAGAAACTATTCCAGATCATAAAGTCTCAATCTTTAACAAAATCCAAAAATTGGTCCAAAAGTTAACCCTCGGACCTGTGCCTCGGAACCCAACAAATTTTACAAAAATCCGATTACCCATTCCAATATGAGTTCAACCATAAAAAATTTATTAAATTCCGATACCACTTGGCCCCTCAAATCACGATTTTTCATTTTAGGAATTTTCTTCAAAAACCAACATTTTACTCAACCCAAATCACAAATTAAATAATAAAAATAAAAATAAATTCATGGAATATAATCAACTCTAGGTGAAGAAATCTTACCCAATCATTTTTCTTGAAAAACCCACAAAGAATCGCCCAAAACCGAGCTCTAGAACTCCAAAAATATTAAGAATGGCCTAAACCTTGATTTGGAAAACTTATATTCTGCCCAAATATTAAAGCATCGGGAACACGGAGGAAGTATCGCGTTCGCGAAGAAGAAAAATGAAGGCTGCCCAGATGTTCTTCGCGAACGCGACAACACACACGTGAATGCGAGAAGGAAAATATTTTGGCCAGGAGATTGCTCTTCGCAAACGAGTGAACTAGTACGCGAACGTGAAGAGTGGAATTGCATAACTACACCGAACGCGTGAGGGGGACGCGAATGTGATGAGGGATAAAGCAGAGTTTCGCGAACACAAGGAGCTACACGAACACAGAGAAGAATTTCCAGGTGGTCAGAAACAAAGCTTCGCGAATGCGAAAGGCTGTTCGCGATCGCGAAAGAGGATACCAAAAGTAGAAAAAAACAGTATAAAACAAGGGAAAATGACCCGTAGCCCACCCAGAACACACTTGAGGCCCCTGAGACCCTGTCCAAATACACAAACAAGTCATATAACCTATCACGGACTTGCTCGAGGTCTCAAACCACGTCAAACAATGCCGAAACATCGGATCACACCAAGAATCGAACTTAGGAACTTCCAAACCTTCTAACTTCCAAAACTCATGCCAAAA
Organism: Nicotiana glauca; assembly: GCA_026770625.1. Classification (NCBI taxonomy): domain Eukaryota; kingdom Viridiplantae; phylum Streptophyta; class Magnoliopsida; order Solanales; family Solanaceae; genus Nicotiana; species Nicotiana glauca. Next base: position 266,485 of record MU685398.1, read on the forward strand.
CCTATCAATTCAACCTGGAATGATGCCAAATTTTGTAGGCAAGTCCAAAATGACATAGCAGAGCTATTCCAACTCTCGAAATTGCATTCTGGCTCCGATATCACAAAAGTCAACTATGGGTCAAACTTCTTCATTTTTCAAACTTCAACTTTTCCAACTTTCGCCGAAATACCTTAGAAGTACCCTACGGACCTCCAAATCCAAATCCACATGCGCACCTACGTCCAGAATCACCATATGAAGCTGTTGAGATCACCCATGACCCATTCCGGGGCCGTTTACTCGAAACTCCAATTTCGTTCAAATTTTCACTGTTTAAACTCCCAAAACTAGGTTCCTTTTTCTAATCCAACTCTGATTCATCCGGAAACTGAATACAACCATGCACACAAGTCGATATACATAATGTGAAGCTGCTTAAGATCTCAAACTATCGAATCAGGCAAAAATTGCTCAAAACGACCAGTCGGGTTATTACATCCTCCTCCACTTAAGCACACGTTCGTCCTCGAACGTGACCAGAGTCATTCTAAAGCCATCGAACAACTGCATGATCTCACCATACATACGCCCAGGGGTGATTCTCTATCACCTAACCTAAGCAGAACTGACAATGTAACTTAACTGAAGATCTCATATCCTCTTTAGCCCATATCATTAGAACATAATCGAAACCTCAACATCTAAAATTCATCATCGGATCTGAATTCCACAACATCACACTGCATGAGCCTTAACAAGACGAATCGAGCCAAATTCAAATCCAGAATACAATCACACGCTGCTCCACACAACTTATAGCCCGAAGCAGTAATCCTCCGACCACCATAGCTGCTCAAATTGCATCCTGGATGTCTGCAATATAATTTACATTGAATACAACCTATTACGGACCTCCACATCACAGCTCATCATAAAGAAACATGCAGGAAGTCATAGCCGCCCATAAAGGTAACAAGTCAGGAAGCTCTCTCGCCCTCCAAGGGCCATTACCCAAATCGTAGCAGAAACACCCTTATACTTCCAAACACTACTCACCCCCAATACCATAGTACTAATCTCAGGTCTAAGAACCTCATCTTAAACAATACAAGTAGCACAACTGACAGCTCATCATAGAACCACACGAATTCTCATATTACACAATTTGTACACCATACCAACAATAACTCAATTATGCAGCACAAGTAAAGAAAATCAGGGTATAAGAATTATCTAACTAGCACAAAATGTGTAACAACAAAAGGGTAGTTCTTCATCAAATCGTCCCACAGAGTGAAAAAACAACACGAAATGGACACAAGGAAAGGGTATCCCACATAACATCCGTTGCGGTGTGCAGCTAGCTCCTAAATACTCATCAAGCCAAAATGCTCGATCTCACTGAACATATGAATACTAATATCAAGTATAACAGAGTGCACAAATAAAACTGTGGGAAAATAAATAAAAGTGCTAAAACATGAAAGAAGCAAGCATGGCTAAGGTGCAATAAGCAAATCAAAATCACGAGGGCTATCTTGCCCGCGTCGCCATAAGGCCTGAACAAAATTACTACAGGCGGGGAAATAATCATGCAACCTCACTGCCTAACACAGCATAGAAGAGTAGCACATATTATAGGCTAGGGCACATATAATATCCCTCTTACTTGATCACATAACCAAAATGACATTCTCACAGAGGTATACAAATTTGCTTTGACACAACATTCATATTCTCGTTGATCCCCCAGATAGCCCACAACTAAATCCTGATTACCTCCAAATAGGTAAATATCCTTTCCAAAAATCCACAGCGACCTATCAATCATGCTTGCTATTAACTATCTCATCCTCAATGTTTCTACACAATCCACAAACGTAAAATAATTCACATATGATAGCCTCTAGCCCCAAAACCTCAGGAATACCAAATTTCCATACTCTAACTCCACTATGCAATCAAATGGCTGATATATCACTTACACCCTATCATTCTGCTGAAGCACTCATATAGAGTTTCTGACCGCATAACAAAATATGAACCTCAAAAGCCTTAAAAGCCAGTAATTATCCTGCTATTAGCCACGCACTGCAAACCAAAAATCAGGGTCCTTTCCAAAAATGCACACTCTTCATATATGATAGCCAACAATGCCAATGCTCTATTAATTTCAGATACCGATTCGGGAAAACTACAATGTACCACATATTCTTTATGCCCATAGTAGACACCCAACTCAAGTCGTAGTCAAACCATCGAGAACCCTCTAGGATCTGCCCGCACATAACCAAACCATCAGGACTGCACCTCCCTAACTCAACTGAGTCCCACAAATCGCCCAATCCAAGAGTGTTGCCACAAATGCCAGTAGAGAATGCCCATTCAAAAGGATCATTTACTTCCATGGCTATGCTGACCCAACACTACTAAACTAACTCATTTATTCAAATAGTCGATATACAATAACTCCCATCAAAGCCCCAAACGCAAATGACTCTAGCATGAACCATGTAGCAAGAAATCATAAACTGCCACATTACCTCTAAGGCACCCTGTTCTGCCGCAACCACGATACCCGCGCTGAATAGACCTCCTATGAATTTGAAGTTATTCCTCCGACTCCCTTTGATACTGATATGTAGATTTATTATAATACTGTAAGCCCCAACATCATCCCGTGCGAGATCTCAGAACCTGGTCATACCTCAAGCTAAGATTGATAGACATCTGACTCTGTAATCTGAATGCCGCATTTGGAATCCTCCAATTCGCACAAATCCATGGAAAACAAAGTCTATTGATCCACAAAACTAACCTTCAATGCTCGTACAACACAAATCACAAGGTACTCCAATACCACCAACTATTCCCAATAAAAACCCACTTCACGGCCTTGCCACAACCGCAACGACTAGTCGACTAATTAAATCTTCCCAGCTTGCACTCATCGATCAGGTGCTGGAAACCGCTGCGCTTCCATACGAACAATTGAATAGTCTCTCAATGTATCTGTATCTTCAGTCTGGACAACACATAGAGGAGATACCCGAGCATCCCTGACTCCTTTGTAGCATGTCTGTAGCATCACGAACCACTGGCATATAGCGAAGGCTGAGAGCATAATGTTATACACGAGTGGATGTAGAGGGACATAAGTCATACACTTCGAGTTGAATCAATGTCGCATGTCTGTAGCATCACGAACCACTGGCATATAGCGAAGGCTGAGAGCATAATGTTATACACGAGTGGATGTAGAGGGACATAAGTCATACACTTCGAGTTGAATCAATGTCGCATGTCTGTAGCATCACGAACCACTGGCATATAGCGAAGGCTGAGAGCATAATGTTATACACGAGTGGATGTAGAGGGACATAAGTCATACACTTCGAGTTGAATCAATGTCGCATGTCTGTAGCATCACGAACCACTGGCATATAGCGAAGGCTGAGAGCATAATGTTATACACGAGTGGATGTAGAGGGACATAAGTCATACACTTCGAGTTGAATCAATGTCGCATGTCTGTAGCATCACGAACCACTGGCATATAGCGAAGGCTGAGAGCATAATGTTATACACGAGTGGATGTAGAGGGACATAAGTCATACACTTCGAGTTGAATCAATGTCGCATGTCTGTAGCATCACGAACCACTGGCATATAGCGAAGGCTGAGAGCATAATGTTATACACGAGTGGATGTAGAGGGACATAAGTCATACACTTCGAGTTGAATCAATGTCGCATGTCTGTAGCATCACGAACCACTGGCATATAGCGAAGGCTGAGAGCATAATGTTATACACGAGTGGATGTAGAGGGACATAAGTCATACACTTCGAGTTGAATCAATGTCGCATGTCTGTAGCATCACGAACCACTGGCATATAGCGAAGGCTGAGAGCATAATGTTATACACGAGTGGATGTAGAGGGACATAAGTCATACACTTCGAGTTGAATCAATGTCGCATGTCTGTAGCATCACGAACCACTGGCATATAGCGAAGGCTGAGAGCATAATGTTATACACGAGTGGATGTAGAGGGACATAAGTCATACACTTCGAGTTGAATCAATGTCGCATGTCTGTAGCATCACGAACCACTGGCATATAGCGAAGGCTGAGAGCATAATGTTATACACGAGTGGATGTAGAGGGACATAAGTCATACACTTCGAGTTGAATCAATGTCGCATGTCTGTAGCATCACGAACCACTGGCATATAGCGAAGGCTGAGAGCATAATGTTATACACGAGTGGATGTAGAGGGACATAAGTCATACACTTCGAGTTGAATCAATGTCGCATGTCTGTAGCATCACGAACCACTGGCATATAGCGAAGGCTGAGAGCATAATGTTATACACGAGTGGATGTAGAGGGACATAAGTCATACACTTCGAGTTGAATCAATGTCGCATGTCTGTAGCATCACGAACCACTGGCATATAGCGAAGGCTGAGAGCATAATGTTATACACGAGTGGATGTAGAGGGACATAAGTCATACACTTCGAGTTGAATCAATGTCGCACGATAGGGAATAAAATAAATGGAATTTCCTAACAGTTTTGTAGCCTCTTGAAAATAAGTACAAACGTCTCCATACCGATCCGAAAGACTCTACTAAACATATTTATGACTCGTAGTACCCATGAACCTAGAGCTCTGATACCAAGTTGTCACGACCCAGAATCCCTCCGAAGGAGTCGTGATAGAACCTAGTCTCTAAACTACGTAAGCCTAACATTTTCTGAAATAAGCTTAATATTCATTAACTTCAAATCAAGTAACTCTCAATAAATCACAATTCCAACACCGGTGGTACAAGTCATAAGCCTTTCTAAGAGTAATTATACAAAATAAATAGAACACAGCTCCAGAACGAGAAGGAATTAATGGAACATAAATACAAATGAAGGTGACTCTAAGGCCTGCGAACATAGCAACAATTTATCGTGACTCTCTACCATGACGACCCCACAGCTGCTATCAATCAATACCTGGATCTGTACACAAAAATGTACAAAAGTGTAGTATGAACACACAACGGCATTGCCCAGTAAGTATCAAGACTAACCTCGAAGGGGTAGTGACGAGGAATAGCCAAGACACCTACTGGTCAAATGAAAAGAACAGGATATGACAATTCAACATCGAGATAAAGATAACAAGGTAATATCAATAGTGGAAAGAAATCAAAATACCAACAGTAAGAACCATAAAGGGAGAACATAGTTAGTAACGAACGGTAACCAAGTAAATCAACACAGACATAACAGAAACAGAGATAAGTAAGAATGTATTCAATTAAAGAAGGATATGGCCACTCAATCAATCACATCATGTCTAATACACAATCCCAACCATCTCAATCTTCGATTTCTCATATCAAACTCTTGACTTCCGAACCTTCCGCACCCATGGCACCCTGTGCCCCCATATTTTCCATATCACTTTTAAAAATGGAATCCACATGCTATACAATACATTATTTCCGTGCAAGGCACTCAATATGTCCAAGAAGTCCCATTTACCTAATATAAGTAAAATTACAGTTTCTAAACTAATTGGGAAAGCCAGCGAGAAAAGATGAAATTGTTTCTTTTGAAATCATTTGAGTAAAGAAAGTACCCCTTTTAATTTAAAATACAACATTGAATGAATTAATACCTTTAACAAGAGATTTAATAACATAAAACTTAGAAGAAATTTCTTTTTTCGTAAAATACAACCTCAGACGGTTTAAGGGGGTATAATTGAGAAACTAATTGAATTACGTTGTAACAATTATTGAATTTTGAAGTAATAGAGTATATGTGTGTGTGTGTGTGTGTGTGTGTGTGTGTATATATATAAATACGGTTAGGTACTGAAAACATTATAGGTTCTAACACAAAGGATCACAGCAATAAAGGAATTTAAACAGTTTAAACCCTAGGATTGATAACAACAAATAAACACAGCAGCAGAAAGTGCACGGCATCACCCTTCGTGCTTTTACTCTCATCCTCACAATAAGAGTCAATATTCACTTTTATTCTTTCTTGTTACGGCGTGCAACCCGATCCCAATCATATCGTACTATTGCAGCGTGCAACCTCATCCAAATCATATACTATTGTTGCGGCATGGAACCCGATCGAAAACATATAATGATGTTGTATCGTGCAACCCAATCCGAATCATATAATATTGTTGCGGCGTGCAACCTTATCCAATTCATATAATGATGTTGCAGCGTGCGACCTGATCAAAATCATATAATGACATTGCGGAGTGCAACCCGATCCAAATCATATAATTATGTTGCGGCGTGCAACCTGATCCTATATAATATTGTTGTGGCGTACAACCCGATCCCAATATACAAATCAACACTAATCACAAAAGAATCCCGACAATGGAACAATAAGGAAACAACTATATCCCGGCAAGGAAGTCAACAAAAAGAATAAACACATCCCATCAAGGGAACCAACATTAAGGACTAAATATGTCCCGGCAAGGGAATCAGCTATAACCAATTTGTACCAATAATTAACTTCACAATGAAACCCCAACTAAACAACAAGACATAATAAGCACGTGATAACTACACCGGTAACCACAACAATTGGACATGTAACCTATTTACATGAAGTCATAGAGGAACTCACAATCAAGAATAATCAAAACAATAAGGAAGGCAATTAATTCAACTAAGGAAATTAATGGTCGATTCAACACATAGGAATTCGAGGAAAGTTAGTAACATCATATGGAGCATATAGAGATAGTTTAAGCAATTATTAAACTCAATCATAATGGAATACTCTCCACATATTTAACATAAGGACCTAAGAAACCTAGAGCATATTTCCCACAAATAAGTCCGCGCACAAACTCTCACCTTGCATGCACGAACTACAATTAGAAAAGAAGACTCAATCCTAAGGGGAAGTGCCCCACACAAGGTTAGGCAAGATATTTACCTCAAAGATGACAACAAATACTGTAAAATGCACTTTTCGGTGAAAAGTCCTCCGGACGGCTCAAATCTAACCAAACTAACTTCAAAGCAGAAATAAAATGCATAAGAAACTATTCTGGATCATAAAGTCTCAATCTTTAACAAAATTCAAAAATTGGTCCAAAAGTTGACTCCAGGCCCGCGCCTTGGAATCTAACAAATTTACAAAAATCTGAATCCCCATTCCAATGTGAGTTCAACCATACAAAATTTATTAAATTCCGATACCATTTGGCCCCTCAAATTTAGATTTTTCATTGTAGGAATTTATTTCATCCGGTTTTCCACATGTCCATGCTCTGGAGGTATCATGCCGACATGTGTCACGACCCAGAATCACTCTGAAGGTGTCGTGATGGCACCTAGTCTCTAAACTAGGTTAGCCTAACATTTGCTGAAATAACCTTAATATTCGTTAACTTCAAATTAAGTAACTCTCAATGAATCACAATTTTCAAAACCAGTGGTACAAGTCATAAGCCTTTCTAAGAGTAATTATACAAAATAAATACAACACTGTTCTAGAATGAGAAGGAATCAATGGAACATAAATACAAACGAAGGTGACTCTGAGGCATGTGATCGCAGCAACAGGTTACCGTGAGTCTCCATCGCGACGACCCCCACAACTACTATCGATCAATACCTGGATCTGGACACAAAAATATACAGAAGTATAGTATGAGCACAACATGGCGGTACTCAATAAGTATCAAGACTAACCTCAGTGGGGTAGTGACGAGGAACAATCAAGACACATACTGGTCATATGAAATGAACAGGATATGATAATACAACATCGATATAAAGATAACGAGCTGATATCAATAGTGGAAATAAATCAAAATACCAACATTAAGAACCATAAAGGGAGAACACGGATAGTAACGAACGGTAACCAAGTAAATCAGATAACCAAGTAAATCAACACTGATATAACAAGAACAGAGACAAGTAAGATTGTATTCAATTAAAGAAAGATATGGCCACTCAATCAATCACATCATGTCTAATACACAATCCCGACCATCTCAATCCGTTGTTTCACATATCATACTCTTGACTTCTGAACCTTCCGCACGCATGGCACCTTGTGCCCCCATATTTTCCATCTCATTTTTAACAGTGGAATCCATATGATATATAATACATAATGTCCGTACAATGCACTCAATATGTCCAAGAAGTCCCATTTACCTAATATAAGTAAAATTACAATTTCTAAACTAATTGGAAAAGCCAGCGAGAAAAGATGAAAATGTTTCTTTTGAAACCATTTAAGTAAAGAAAGTACCCCTTTAATTTAAAATACAACATTGAATGAATTATTATCTTTAACCAGAGATTTAATAACTTAAAAATTAGTAGAAATTCCTTTTTAAGTAAAATACAACCTCAGACGATTTAAGGAGGTATAATTGAGAAACTAATTGAATTACAACTGTAACAATTATTGAAGTTTGAAGTATTGCAGTGTGATATATATATATAGATATACACCTAAATACGGCAAGGTGTTGAAAATATTGTAGGTTTTAACACAAAGGAGCACAACAATAAAGGAATTTAAACAGTTTAAACCCTTGGATTGATCACAACAAATAAACATAGTAGCAGATAGTGCACGACATCACCCTTCATGCTTTTACTCTCGTCCTCACTATAAGAGTCAATATTCACTTTTATTCTTTCTTGTTTCTGTGTGGAACCCAATCCCAATCATATAGTATTGTTGCGGCGTACAACCTGATCCAAATCATATACTATTATTGCGGCGTGCAACCCGATCCAAATTATATAATGATGTTGCAGCGTGCAACCTGATCCAAATAATATAATATCGTTGCGTCGTGCAACCCGATCCAAATCATATAATGATGTTGCAGTTTGCAATCCGATCCAATTCATATAATGATGTTGCGGCGAGCAACCCGATCCCATATAATATTGTTGCGGCATGCAACCTGATTCCAATAAAAAAATCAACACTAATCACAAAAAAGAATCCTGACAAGGGAACAATAATGAAACAACCATATCCCGGCAAGGAGTCAACAAAAAGAATAAATACATCCCGACAAGGGAACCAACAGTAAGGATTAAATATGTCCTATTAAGGGAATCAGCTATAACCAAATTGTGCCGACCCGGCCCGTTGTCACATGAGTTACCACCCCGATTTCCCCATATTATTTTGTTCTATGCTTCAATATCAGTATTTGAATGAATCGGATAGAATTGAGTTGGTTTTAGTTAGAAATGAGGCACTTAGCCTCTTAGAAGGAAGCTTGTTTTGGAAAAGTCAACAGGAAGTTGACTATATAGTTAGAAGACTCGGATGTGAATTCTGGTGATTTGGTTAGCTTTGGGGGAATGATTTGTGACTTAGGAGTGTGATCGGAATCGAATTTGGAGGTCCGGGGTAGATTTAGGCTTGAATTGGCAAAGTTTGAATTTTGGCGAATTCCGGTTGATAGGTGGGATTTTGGTCCGAGGGTCGGAATGGAATTTAGAGAGTTGTAGTAGCTTCTTTAGGTGATTTTGGAAATGTCTGCAAATTTTCAGGTCATTCGGACGTTGTTTGGTTGGGTTTTTGATTGAATGCACATTTCGAAAGTTTTGATGAAAACTAGGCTTGAATCCGATGTATTTTATTGGTTTTAGCATTGTTTGACGTGTTTTGAGGATTGGAACAAGTTTTAATATGGTTATAGGATGTGTTGGTGCTTTTGGTTGAGGTCCCGGGGGCCTCGGGTGATTTCGGATGATTAATCGGAGGTTTTAGGCATTTTTGCAGGTCTGATGTCTTAGCCTTCTGGTATTTCCGCATCTACGGAAAAGGAGCCGCTTAAGCGGTTCCGTAGAAGCGGTGGGGGAGCCGCAGAAGCGATTGTCAGTGGCCGAGGGGAGTTCCACATAAGTGAAAGGTTGGACGCGTAAGCGGAGCCGCGTAAGCGTATTTTTGACCGCATAAACGGTTGGAGTTAAACCGCATAAGTGGTGCTTGGAATCGCTTAAGCGGTCCCAGTAGTTTTAAGTGAGACCACATAAGCGGTCAATTTTGTCGCGTAAGCGGTACCACAGGTGCGGTTAAAGGACCGCAGAAGTGGAAATTGGGCATGTGTTATAGTGAATAGTGTTCACGAACTTAGAAAAGAACAAAAACATTTTAGACTTCGGGAAAAGGCAATTTTGGGAGATTTGGAGAGATTCGAAGGGGATTCCATCAGGTATGAATTTATAGACTCGAATAATGTTGTTATGGTGTAAAAACAAGGATTTAAACACTGAAAATCCAAGGATTTAAGGGGTAAAAATGGAGGTTAGGGCTTGAAACCTAAGAAAGTGTAAACTTGGAATTTGAGGGGTCAAATGGACTCCGATTTTGATGAATTTGATATGGGTAGACTCGTGGCAAGTAGAGGAGTCTGGTAATGTGAATTTTGTAATTTTTCGAGAAGTGGGCCCGAGGCTCGGGTTTTGCTAGTTTCGAAATTTTTGATATTTTTTGATTGTTTTCGATTGGGCATTGTTCCCTTAGAATATTGTAATGCATTCAGTCTAATTTTGGTTAGACTCGATGTGCGTGGAGGCCGAATTGAGGGGCAAAGGCATCGCGAGCTAGAGATTTTACCGGTTCGAGGTGAGTAATACTTGTGAATGATCTTCTGAGGGTTTGAACCCCCGGATTTGCACATCATAGTGCTGTATTGTGGTGACTTACACGCCAGGTATGAGCGTGGGGTAGATCACCGTTGGGGATTGTGACTTGGTCCATCCCGATTGTTGATTTTACTGCGTGATTGACTAAAACTTTCTTGATACTATTATGATTTGGGCTGATTGCCATATGTTGGGCTTCGTGCCGATTATTTGGATCCTTCGGGGATCGGTATCACTGTTTTTGCATTACTCTGCATATTATTTGGTCTCAGTCCAAGGTTTTAATACGGTTTTGCAAACTCAGCTATTTTTTTCTAAGATTTGAAAACTTAAACAATATGTTTTTGACGATTTGAGCCGAGGACCCTCGTGTTAATATTGCCCATGTGGCTTATGTGCATTTCTGGACTGAGCATGGATCGGGCTGCGCGCCGCAGCAGTGTTATAGTGATCTCTGGATATCTGGTTGGCTCGGGCTGCACGCCGCAGCGATGATATATTGATATTTAGGCCAAGATCCAGTTTGAAGCGAAGATATGGCTGATATTGCGCTTGGGCTGTAGGAGCCCCTCCGGAGTCTGTACACACCCCCAGTGAGCGCCGTCGACGTTAAATGGATCAGATTGCACGCTGCAGTGGGTAGCAGAGTGTACCGTTCATGTGCATTGCATTGCATTCACGCATTGATTCCTATCTGTACTACGTGGCATGACATTTAGCACTCTCATATCATTGGCATTCACGCTATTTCTTGCACTGTGTACCAGATACCCTGGTGTTATTTGTAAATAGAGTGATGTGCCCGAGGGGCTGACTTG
>MU685399.1:5216-22917 GCA_026770625.1 Nicotiana glauca
AACTTGCTCCAATCGTCAAAACACATTCAACAACACTAAAATTATTAAATTACCACCGATTCAAGCCTAAATTTATCAAATTCTTCCAAAACTCACATTCGATCTGAAACCAAACCAAACGATATCCGAATGACCTGAAATTTTGCAGACAAGTCTAAAATCACCTGACGAAGCTACTGCAACTCTCGAAATTCCATTACGACTCCCGGATCAAAATATCACCTATCAACCGGAATCCGCTAAAATACTAACTTCGCCAAAATAGGCTAACTTCTTCACCGGACCTCCAAAATTACTTCCGATTGTGCTCCTAAGCCTTAAATCATCACCCGGAGCTAACCGAATCATCAAAATTAATTTTTGAGCCCTCTAAATCATAAGTCAACATCCGGTTGACTTTTCCAATTTAAGCTTCTTAAAAGAGACTAAGTGTCTCATTTCTTATCAAAATTACTCCAATTAAATTCTAACGCACCCAATACCGATAATGAAATATAAAGCAACACAATCTGGAGAAAATGGGGCGGTAATACCTGAGACGACCGGTCGGGTCATCACAATGAACAATTTGGGAAAATCAATGAAGAATAATTGCTATTTGTCACTTGAGGATTTTTTTTAGAATTATTGATTAGCCTTAAATTTAGCTTAGATATTCATGTTTAAGTATAACTGGAACAATTGTTTGGACTGTCTAATTTGAACTGAACCATACGAACTGTTGGACTGTGATCGCTCATAGTAGTTGGTTGCTGCCTTTTTGTGATTGTTTATGTTAAATCATAGTTTAACAGTATTCGAAATAGTATTTTAGAATTAGCAAAGGATAATTGTCAACTTAGTTTCTTTAATCTAGTAGTTCATTTCAGTAAATACCTTAATAGGATCAATACTTTAGAATAATGCAATAAATACGTGTGATTATTTACAAGCTTGGGTGTAAACTATAATTAAAATAGGGTTCTACTAATAGTTACAAGTTATTGAAGGTATTTAGTGTAGCTTGAAATAAATTCAGCGTGCTATCACTTTTAATTGAATTTAGTTTTGTTTAATATAGGGCCAGTGGCCTGATTTCCTTGGTTTGAGCTTTAGCTCATTTGGCATATGCCCATGTTCAAGGGTAAAGCCCTTTGTGTCTAAGTCTAGGTCAAGCAAGCAGTGCAGTTGGAAATGTTTGGGCTCAATGCTAGCTGGTGGAAAACGCCCACGCCCATGACCCCTTTAATTTGATTGATGTAAGGTCCAAGTAGTATATGCTGAAGCCTGGGCCCAAGGGTAATATTCGAAGCCTAAAACCGGGCAAATTTATAATCAGATCAAGCTGTGTTCACTCGCGGCCCGGGCTAATTTCAAAGCCCAAGATTATTGAAACTTTACAACTTGTGAAAAGCGTTGATTTTTTTTAGAGAAATAAAAATAGAAAATTGTAGTTTGCTTTAGGTTTGCCTTTAAAATAATAAATGAGATGAGCCTCGCCAAACAAAAAATACATAAATTACGGGGCCCTCAATAATTGCTATATAAAAATACTTAGAGTTTGGGCGGACCGTTTAGTGAATTTCTCGGTCTTCCCCAAAGATAATAAACGCTTAGTTGCTTTAGGAGTGTACTTTAATAATATGACCTTCCTAAATATGGGTGCACATTTATGTGACCCAAATCCAAATCTCAACGAAGTTGAAATGTATTGACAATCACGGGTGCACTGGTGCGACGTGGTTCGAGACGCATTTTCACGACGTTGCAATTCTTATTAAAAATAAAGTAAAAGCGGGTTATTAATAAAAGGAACATAGGTTAAAACATGTTTTGAAATCAAATAAAATCAAATACAACAGTTGAGCAACCGTGCTAGAACCACGGAATCCGGAAATGCCTAACACCTTCTCCCGGGTTAACAGAATTCCTTATTCAGATTTTTGATTTGCGGACTGTTAACGGAGTCATAATTTCCTCGGTTCGGGATTCAATCGGTGACTTGGGACACCATTAATCTCCCAAGTGGCGACTCTAAATTTTAATAATAAATCTCGTTCTGATTGTCCTTTAAGTGGAAAAACTCCTTTATGCCCTTGCGGGTGTAGGTAAAAAGGAGGTGTGACACTAGGTTCATAGGAGTCATGAATCACAAGCCGGTTTATTAGAGTCTCGCTGATCGGTATAGAGATGTCTGTACTTATCTACGAGAGGCTATGTAAATGTTAGAAAAATTCCATTTCATTTGATTTCCTTGTCGTGCGAGGTTTTGACATCACAATTCTAAACTTCTATCTTCTATTCTCTCACAGATGGTGAGGACACGTGCTACCTGAGATGATCAGGCACCCGCGCCCTCTATTGCAGCCGTTAGAGGTAGGGACCAGGGTAGAGGCCGAGGACGCGCACCCAGTGCAGCCAGGACACCTGCGTGAGCTGCCATTGAGGAGCCACCAGCAGTGCCAATCGGAGTCCAGGCACCTGACATACCTACTGCTATAACCACACTAGCACTTCAGGAGACTCTGCACAGTTCATGAGCATGTACACCACTTTGGCTCAGGCGGGTTGCTTCCCCTTGCTGTAGCTACATCCCAGGCCGGGAGAGGAGCATAGAATCCCTCCGCCTGCACTCCTGAGTAGCGAGTGCATGTTGATCAGGTCCCAAATATTATTCTCGTGCAACTTGTAACCACAAGCCATCCCGAGGACAGGGCAGCGGCTTCGGAGGATGAGCAACGGAGACTTGAGAGGTTCAAAAAGTATGATCCTTCTGTATTCAGTGGGTTAGCATGAGAGGATGCCTTAGGATTTCTGGAGGAGTGCTACCCCATTATCCATACCATAGTTATATCAGGATCGAGCGGGGTTTCCTTCACTACTCTTCAGCTTCGAGGAGTCGCCTATGAGTGGTGGAGCACCTATGAGTTCGATAGTCCGAACGAGGTTGCTTTGCTGACTTGGACCCAATTTTCAGATCTATTACTGAGAGAATTTGTTCCTCAGAGCTCAAAGATGCATGGCGCGCCGAGTTTGAGCATTTGCGCTAGGGTGCTATGACTGTATCAGAGTATGCTGTCTGTTACACTAGTTTGGCTAGACATGCACCAGCCTTGGTTTCTACTGTTTGTGAGAGGGTTCGCCGGTTTATTGAGGGGCTTATTCCCTGCATCAGGTCTAGCATGGCTCGTAAGTTGGAGATGGATATTCCTTATTAGCCAGTGGTGAGTATTGCTAGGAGGATTGAGGGTATACATGCTAGGGAGAGAGAGGAGAGGAAGGCCAAGAGGTTTCGAGAGTCGAGCCATTATTGTGATGCCCGTGCCCCAACTACAGGTCGTTATGGTAGGTGTTATATGAGTCGCCCTATTCATTCAGCTCTTCCAGCAGTAAGTAGTGCTCTAGCTCCTCCTAGGCCTCAGGAGACGTATTATGCACCTTCGATTTCTAGCACACCTCCTGCGTGGGGTGCTTTCAGAGGTCAGTCCAGCAGACCTGGACCGAGCCAGTCATAGCACCACGTCCTCCTAGAGCTTATTTTGAGTATGGTGACACACGCCACATGGTGAGGGGCTTCTCCAGACTTGGGAGGGGTGCACCTCTAGAGATTTATCAGCCACAGTGTGCCCCGTAGAGTTCTCAGGCTATGGTTACAGCTCCAGCTGCTACCCCACCTACTCAGCCAACTAGAGGTGGAGGTCGAGGAGGTAGAGGTCACCCTAGAGGGGGAGGCCAGGCCCGATACTATGCCTTTCCTACTTGTACTGAGGTTGTTGCCTCTAGTTCTATCATCACAGGTATTATACTGGTTTGTCACAGAGATGCATCAGTTCTATTCGATCCAGGCTCCACTTATTCTAATGTGTCTTCTTATTTTACTCTACAGTTAGGGGTATCTCTGGATTCTTTGAGTTTCCATGTTTATGTTTCTACTCTTTTAGGAGATTTTCTTGTTGTAGACCGCATTTATCGGTCGTGTTTGGTTGCTCTTAGTGGTTTTGAGACCAGAGCTGATTTATTATTTCTCAGCATGGTAGATTTTGATATTATCTTGGGCATGGACTAGTTGTTTCCCCATTATGCTATTCTTGATTGTTACGCCAAGATCGTGACGCGGGCTATGCCAAGTGTGCCGCATGTTGAGTGGAGGGGTACTTTATATCACAATCCTTGTAGAGTTATTTCTTTCCTTAAAGCTTAACGTATGGTTAACAAGGGGTGTGATGTGTATCTAGCCTATGTGAGAGATAACAATATTGATACCCCTATAGTTGATTCAGTTCTAGTAGTACGAGACTTTTCCTATGTGTTTCCAGCTAATCTTTTAGGCATGCCGCCAAATAGAGATATTAGTTTTGGCATTGATTTGTTGCAGGGCACTCAGCCCATTTCTATTCTTCCCTATCATATGGCTCCTTTTGGGTTGAAGGAATTGCATGATAAGGGTTTTATTCGGCCTAGTGTATCACTTTTGGGTGCTCTTGTCTTGTTTGTGAAGAAAAAGGATGGTTCTATACATATGCGTATTGATTATCGCCAGGTGAACAAGGTTACAGTGAAGAACCGTTATCGTTTGCCTCATATTGATGATCTGTTTAACCAGCTTTAGGGGGCACAGGTGTTCTCTAAGATTGACTTGCGCTCAGGTTACCATTAGTTGAAGATTCAGGAGCCAGATATCCTGAAGACTGCTTTCAGGACTCGGTATGGTCATTATGTGTTCCTTGTTATGTCATTTGGGTGATCAACACCCCAACAGCCTTTATGCATTTGATGCACATTGTATTTCAGCCTTATCTTGACTCATTTGTCATTGTCCTAATTGATAACATTCTGGTGTATTCCCGGAGTTGGGAAGATCATGAGCAACACCTGAGAACTGTGCTTCAAACACTGAGAGAGAATAAGTTATATGCTAAGTTCTTGAAATGTGAGTTTTGGTTGGATTCTATGGCATTCTTTAGCCATGTGGTATCGAGTGAGGGTATTCAGGTGGATCCAAAGAAGGTAAAGGCAATGCCGAGTCGGCCCAGACCATCCTCAGCTATAGATATTCGCAGTTTTCTCGATTTGGCGGGTTACTACCATCATTTTGTGGAGGGGTTTTCATCAATTGCTACCCTTATGACCAGACTGACCCAGAAAGGTGCTCCGTTCTAGTGGACGGAAGAGTGGGAGGCGAGATTTTAGAATCTCAAGATAGCTTTGACTACAGCCCCAGTTTTGATATTACCTACAGGTTCGAGGTCTTATACGGTCTATTCCGATGTCTCGAGGATTGGCCTCAGAGCGATGTTGATGCAAGATAGTAGGGTGATTGCCTACGCGTCCAGACAGTTAAAGGTATATGAGAAGAATTACCCGGTCCACAACCTTGGGTTAGCTGCCATAGTTCACACCCTGAAGATTTGGCGAGATTATCTATACGGTGTGCCTTGTGATATTTATATTGACCATCAGAGCTTGCATCACTTGTTCAAGCAAAAGGATCTAAATTTGCGCTAGAGGAGGTGGTTAGAGTTATTGAAGGACAATGATATCACTATTCTATATCATCCGGGCAAGGCCAATATGGTGGCCGATGCTTTGAGTCGCAGGCAGAGAGTTTGGGGAGTTTTGCTCATTTACCAGCATTAAAGAGGCCTATGGCGATGGAAGTTCAGGCCTTAGCCAGCTAGTTTATGAGATTGAATCTTTCGTAGCCTAGTTGGGTTCTAGCTTGCGTGGTTTCTCGGTCTTCCTTATTTGATCGTATCAGGGAGCATCAGTATGATGACCCTCATTTGCTTGTCCTCAAGGATAAGGTTCAGCATGGTGATGCCAGAGATGTGACCATTGGCAAAGATGAAGTATTGAGGATGTAAGGTCGGGTCTGTGTACCCAATGTTGATGGACTTCGGGAGTTGATTCTATAGGAGGCCTACAGTTCACGGTATTCTATTCATCCAAGTGCCGTGAAAATGTACCAAGATTTGATGCAACACTATTAGTGGAGGCGGATGAAGAAAGATAAAGTTGGGTTTGTAGCTCGGTGCCTCAACTGTCAGCAGGTGAAGTATGAGCACAAGAGACCGGGTGGGTTACTTCAGCAAATAGAGATTCCGGAGTGGAAGTGGGAGCGGATTACCATGGACTTTGTAGTTGGGCTTCCGCGGACTTTGAGAAAGTTCGATGGTATTCGGGTGATTGTGGATCGGCTGACCAAGTCCGCTCATTTTATTCCTCTGTGTACTACTTATTCTTCGGAGCGGTTGGCAAAGCTCTATATTCGGGAGATTGTTCGTCTGCATGTTATTCCAGTTTCCATCATTTCGGATAGAGGCACTCAGTTCATATCGCGATTCTGGTGGGCCGTTCAACATGAGTTGGGTACTCAGGTAGAGTTGAGTACAACATTTCACCCTTAGACTGACAGACAGTCCGAGCGCACTATTTAGATTTTTGAGAATATTCTTCGTGCTTTTGTGATCGAGTTTGGAGGGTCTTGGGATCATTTATTGACATTGGCAGAGTTTTCATACAACAACAGTTATCAGTCCAGCATTTAGATGGCGCCGTAGGAGGTTTTATATGGTAGGCAGTGTAGATCTCCGGTGGGTTGGTTCGAGCCAGGTGAGGCTAGATTATTGGGCACAGACTTAAATAAGGATGCTTTGGAGAAAATAAGGTGATTCAGAATAGAATCCGTACAGCCCAGTCCATAAAGAAGAGCTACGCGGACCGAAAGGTTAGTGATGTTTCCTATATGGTTGGAGAGCGGGTACTGCTTCGGGTTTCTCCTATGAAGGGCGTTATGAGATTTGGGAAGAAAGGGAAGTTGAGTCCGAGGTTTATTGGCCCTTTTGAGATATTGAGGCATGTTGGGGAGGTTGCTTATGAGCTTGCCTTACCTCCCAGCTTAGCAAGAGTTCATCCGGTATTTCATGTTTCGATGCTCCGGAGGTATCACGGTGATCCATCGCACGTGTTGGATTTTAGTTCAGTCCAGTTGGACAAGGATCTATCCTATATTAAGGAGCCATTGGCAATATTGGGAACGACAGATTAGAAAGCTAAGGTCAAAGAACATTGCATCAGTAAAAGTTCAGTGGTAGGGTCAGCCGGTCGAGAAGGCGACCTGGGAGATAGAGCAAGATATGCGCAGCCGTTACCCTTATCTTTTCACTACTTTAGGTATGTTTCTATGCTCGTTCGGGGATAAACGAATGGTTAAGTGTAGGAGGATGTGACGACCTGACCATTCGTCTTAAGAATTAACGCCCCGATCCCCTATTAACTGCTTTCCCCATGACTATTTC
This sequence comes from Nicotiana glauca, assembly GCA_026770625.1. Taxonomy (NCBI): domain Eukaryota; kingdom Viridiplantae; phylum Streptophyta; class Magnoliopsida; order Solanales; family Solanaceae; genus Nicotiana; species Nicotiana glauca. Next base: position 12,494 of record MU685399.1, read on the forward strand.
TACTATTTTGATTTGCCGGAATGTTCAGTTTTAAGTTTCAAAGAGTTTTTGGACACTTAGTCCCTAAATGAGTGCTTAAGTGTTGGAAAGTTGACCGTAGTCAGAACAATGTGAAGAAGACGCCTCAGAATGGAAATCTGATGGTTATGTTAGCTCCGTTGGGTGATTTTGGGATTAAGGGAAAGTTCAGATTGTGATTTGGAGGTCCGTAGCTAATTTAGGCTTGAAATGATGAAAGTTAAATTTTTAAAGTTTCTGGTTTGATAGTGAGATTTTGATCCAAGGGTCGGAATATAATTTCGAGAGTTGCAGTAGTTCTGTTGTGTCATTTGGGATGTGTGTGCAAAATTTCAGGTCATTTGAATGTGGTTTGGTTGGGTGTTTGATCAAAAGAGTAATTTAGAAGATTTTAGAATTCTTAAGCTTGAATCCGATGCAAATTTGGTGTTTTGATGTTGTTTTGAGCGTTCCGAAGGTTGGAACAAGTTTGATGAGGTTAGAGGATATGTTGATATGTTTGGTTGAGGTCCCCGGGGCCTCAGGGCCTCGGGTGAGTTTTGGGTGGTCAATCGAACCATTTCATGATGTTTGGAGTTGCAAAAATTTGCAGGCCAGTGCTGCAGAGAAACGACCTTCACGTTCGCGAAGGGTCAGTTGAGGAAGCCGGAATTTAAGCCTTCGCAGTCATGAAGGGCTGGGCATGTATGCATCGCGTTCGCGGGTTGTTGTCGCGTTCGTGTAGGAGAAAATGGGCAGTTAAGCTTTAGGGGAATTTATTCATTGCGTTCGCGAGTAGGGGAGCGCGATCGCAAAGGTTGATCTGAGTGAAGCATCGCATTCGCGATGGGAAGGTTGCGATCGCGAAAGAGGAAATTTAGTCAAAGTTATTTTGTTCTTTGCGAACGCGAGGCTTTGATTGTGTTCACAAAGAAGGATTTTAATGCCTGGGCAGAATGATTTAAAAGGTCTATTTCGCGATTCTTAGCTTAAGTTCCTCCGTTTTAGGCAATTTTGAAGCTTTTTGAAGAGGATCGAAGAGGGATTCAAGGGGAATCACTTGGAGGTAAAATTGTTTACTTCATAACTTGTTTTTATATGATTAAAGACCTAATTAATGGTGGAAAAATTTGGAAAAAATGGGTAATTAGGGCTTCGCCCGATTTCGAGATGTGGGCCTAAGGGGTATGTTGGTCATTTTACCTAATTTCGCGTATTAGCTTAGAATTTAAGTGTAGAATCAGTTACTTGAAGTGTTATTTACAATATGCAATAGAATTAAATAGATTTGGGCCATTTGGAGTCAAGTACTCATGGCAAAGACGTGGTTTCGGGTTGATTTTGAGCTGGTTCGAGGTAAGTGGCTTGCCTAACATTGTGTGGGGGACTTTTCCCTTAGGATTTGGTATATTTAATAATTGAAATGCCTTGTATGTGAGGTGACGAGTGCGTACTTGTGCTAATTGCTGGAAATCCGGTTTTCATTAAGTAACTATTAGTATATTTTCTTTCCTGCTTTATTACTTGCACTATTAAGTCTGTTGTAAGCTTAGAGAAGCATGTCTAAGTGATTAAATTGCTTTATTTGTTAAAGTGCTTTACCTGAACTCTGTGCAGCATGCTAGGCTAGACTATTTGTTTGTCTTAATATGAAGTTTTATATTTCTAAGTATTTCTCCTATTGCTGCTGTGCATTTACATTGGGACTACGGATGTGGAATTTCGATAGCTCCCCCTTGTCTATTTACATTTGGGACTACGGATGTGGGATTCCGGTATATCCCCCTGCACAATTATATGGAACTACGAGAATGCACCCAGTAGATTCCCCCAGTACTGGGTATTTATGTTTGGGACTACGAAATGGGATTCCGGTAGATCCCCGCGTATTATGAGCTGGACTACAGGACGGTATCCTGAAAAACTTGTTGGATATGTATATTTGGGACTACATGACGGTATCCTAGAAGATCCCTGATTGATATAATTGGTGTTGAGCTGTATTTCCTTCTGTGTTTACGTTGCCTCTGTATAGTTGTTGCTGTCTTTTTTATCCTGTGTTACTTTACTGCTATACTTATTTATACTGCTCTGTTCTACACTATCAAATTTTATCTTTTATTTAACCTCAGTAGGGCCCTGACCTTCACTGAAATTAGTGAATACCTTAAATAGAAGGCAAGTTGATATCGCATGCCTATAGAAAACTAAATGGACATGGAAAAAGGCTAGATAAATAGGCAACACAAGTCATACCATTATGTTGTGGAAATTATTGTATTTTAGGATCGATAGGGATGAGAATGTTGTGGGAATTATTTTTGAACTAAGATGTAAGTATAAGGGTGCTGAAGAAAAGAAAATTGGGGTTAGGGTATGAGACAACAAATGTTCTTAGTTATCTATGCTCTAAAAATTGGATAATATGCATAAGCAAAAACTAAATGTTCGCGACAAAATTATCTTTATTAGGGAAGATCTTCATGTAGGTAAAATAGTGATGGTTTTCGCTAAGTACAAAGGGAATATGGTTATGGCAGTGGAAATGATGAATGAAAGGTTGTCCTAGATTTCTCTCTAGCTTATGATTTAGTTTTCGGTCACACATATTCAAAAGAGTATTTCTCACCCAATAACATTTAAGAGTGGGGTTAACCATAGTCAAATCGACTTTATTCATATTGGAAGACGTCATGGAACAACATGTAAGGTTTTTTTAGCAAATATATTACTAGGAATGATACCTAGTGGCTAATATATAAATATAATCTCAAAATGGGTCCAAATCTTACAAGATGTCCAATACAACATATAAAATGAATGTAACTACTAGCTACTAGCAATCTAACTTCTAAAGAGCTAACTATCACAAAATAATGAACTGAATGCTTGATCCTCCTGTAGGTGTATGTGAATTTTATTGCAAACATCAAATACCAAGTAGCACCTATTAAACTCTCACCAGGCACTAGGGTATATAAAAAAAGGCAGTAATGAATTCCAAACAAGAACACCATATAGATGAGGCAAGCAAACTCCTACAAATGATGAAACCATTGTTGCTCTTCCTTGTCAAAGCACAACATGTAAAATTGAATATATGTATCAGTTGCTCCCGTCTAAGGATATGTATTGTATTAACACCTTCAGAATGAGTGTGTAATCACACTAATACCACTGAAGAATGGTAATACAATAACCAGCACTGAAGCAGTAATAACATGTGGAGCAATGATTCATTTTGTGCACGTTCCAGGCTACAATTTTAAACTCATGAAGTAGTGTTATATTAAACGTTACCCTTGAAAATGAGCTATTAAGTATTTGGAATGAGCACATTGAAGCTCCTGCAAAATCGAGCTACACAAGGCATCAACCAGTAAGATGATAAATCTGGTTGTGCAAAGCACAAACCTACTATTCATGTAAAACTGGATATGCTTCCTACTTAACATTTGCATCAATAAATCTTGTAAGCTTCCTCCTGCCAGAACCTTAGCCATATGCAACCTTCTGTTCTTTGCCGAGTAACTCCCAGAATGAGCATGATACCATACTAAAACCACTGGGAAATCAATCAACAATTTCTAGAAATTTGACAAGTTAGGTTCAGGTAGTACATAGATATTTGTCCTAATTAATCTGGTTCCTTTATCTTGGAAATCCTAACTCTAAGGTTATGGATTTGAGATTTTTCCTTATTGATCAATGCTTTTCCTTCAGATGGCAATTCATGAAATGAGTTAAAGATGATTGTACCTGCAAAAGAGAAAACAAGGTTAGCTAAAAAAAATCAGCAAATTTGTTGCCTTCCCTTAGAACATGTTGATAGAGAACATTATAGGTAATCTTTATCTCCTTGATCTTCCTCACTTCTGCCCCTATACACCATGGTGTCTCCCGTTCATCATCAATGATCTTCCTCATCACTAGAGAATTAGTCTCCATGATTAAAGAGTGAAGCTGCCTCTCCACACAGTATACCAAGACTTCAACAATAACCTCTGATTCAACCATAATATTAGTTTCCTGCCTATTGATTATAGGCTATAATTGCATATTTTAGTCGCTTATTACACTCTAATTTACTGCACTTTAGTTGAGTTTGCGCTTTAATCGCTAGTGTTTTGCACTAACGGGGTATTTTACGCCTTGTAGGAGTAATTTCAAGCTATATAGATGTTATGGAATGAATTAGTGTATTTGCAGCTTTGAAGTCTGAGTAAAATCCCAAGGAATTAAGCCAGAATCGTATTCAGGAGTCAAATTTGATAATTAAGTACGAATGAAGACTCGAGGAGGCATGTTGCACACTGTATAGTAAAATAAAAATAATTTTTTTCTCAGAACTCCATTTAGAGTCCACAATATATGGTTGGAAATCTAACTCAAATGGCTACAACTTTAATGTTTTACATTTTTCCAAATTCAAAACATAACATGGCGTAACCGCGGTAGGACCGCGGCAGAACACTGCTGCAGATTTTAAAGGCCACTCTGACCGCGGTCCTGGCGTAACCACGGCAGGACCGCGGGAGGACGCGTAAAATTCAGGGACCAAAGTGAAATACACGGGATATTAAACCCTAAACCCTATATTAAAAGAAGGAAGCCGGCCGAGAACGAGGAGAATGATTTTTGAAATTGAAAAACATCAGAAGGAAGGGCAAGAGGCAAGGAGGATCATTGGGCATCAATCTTTAATCTTCTTCTTTGTTCTTTTACCTTTGAATATGAATTCTTTTGTGATTTTTGTTATTTTAATGAGTAGCTAACTTTTCTAATCTAAGGTTTTGGTGGAACCCATTGGGGATGAATTTATTGTGATGTTAATATAGTTTTGATTCGTTGTTAATCTCTATTTGTTCAACTACATTCTTGTTGTAGTTGATTGAAGGGCCCTCAATTGCTGTGCCTATTTATTATGTATCTACTTGGTAGAGAGTGCATATTTAGGTAGTTGTTTGAACAACATCACTCCTGGAGTATAGACGAGAGTCATAACCGAGGGTTTAGAGGGGTTGGATTAGAGATAACGATACCTCGGGTGCAATCAAAGTGAACTGTAATGCGAATCTAGCTAGCGTAGCTTGAGAGTGCGCGTCTAGTAAATTATCATAATTGCTTGAGAGAGATTTATGATCGCTGGAGAGTTCATGATTGATAGAGGCAACTAAGTCAACGCTATAAAAAACATACAACCAAGGAAATTAACAATGGGGGAAACCATTACCTTAGACCTTTATTCCAATTGTTTACAATTCAAGCATAGTTAGTTTTCAGCTGTTTATTTATTTTCAATCTCGTCTTCTTGGTGATATTAAACAGATACAGCTAAGCCTAGTTCTCTGTGGGATTCGATTCCGGACTTTTAGACCGGATTATACTTGCAGTGACCGCTTATTCTTTTTAGGACTAGATTTGGGCGTGATCAAATTTTGGCGCCGTTTTTGAGTGTGGGGTGTTGATGATAGGCTATAATTGCATATTTTAGTCGCTTATTACACTATAATTTACTGCACTTTAGTTGCGTTTGCGCTTTAATTGCTAGTATTTTGCGCTAACGGTGTGGTTTATGCCTTGTAGGAGTGATTTCGAGCTATATAGATGTTATGGAATGAATTCAACTGATTTGGAGCTTTGAAGTCAGAGTAAAAGTCCAAGGAATTAAGTCGGGATCGTATTCGGGAGTCAAATTTGATAATTAAGTACGAACGAAGACTCGAGGAGGCATGTTGCGCACTGTCTAGTAAAATAGAAATAACTTTTTCTCAGAACTCCATTTGGACTCCAAAATATATGGTTGGAAAGCTACTCAAAGGGCTACAACTTTCATGTTTTATGTTTTTTAAAATTCAAAATGGAACATGGCATAACCGCTGTAGGACCGCGGCAGAATACTGCTGCAGATTCTGAAGGCCACTCTGACCGCGGTCCTGGCGTAACCGCGGTAGGACCGCGGCAGGACGCATAAAATTTAGGGACCAAAGTGCAAAATACAATATTTTAAGCCCTAAACCCTATATTAAACGAAGGAAGCCGGCAAAGAACGAGAAGAATGATTTTTGAAAGTGAAAAACATCAGAAGGAAGGGCAAGAGGCAAGGAGGATCATTGGGCATCAATCTTTAATATTCTTCTTTGTTCTTTTACCTTAGAATATGAATTCTTTTATGATTTTTGTTATTTTCATGAGCAGCTAACTTTTTTAATCTAAGGTTTTGGTGGAACCTGTTGGGGATGAATTTATTGTGATGTTGATATAGTTTTGATTGGTTGTTAATCTTTATTTGTTCAACTACATTCTTGTTGTAGTTGATTGAAGGGCCCTCAATTAGCTGTGCCTATTTATTATGTATCTACTTGAGGGATAATGCATATTTAGGTATTAATTTGAACAACATCACTCCCGGAGTATAGACAAGAGTCATAACCGAGGGTTTAGAGGTTGGATTAAAGATAACGATACCTCGGGTGCAATCTAAGTGAACTGTAATGCGAATCTTGCTAGCGTAGCTTGAGAGAGTGCGTCTAGTAAATTATCATAATTGATTGAGAAAGATTTATGATAGCTGGAGAGTTCATGATTGATAGGGGAAACTAAGTCAACGCTATAAGAAACATACAACCAAGGAAATCAACAACGGGGGAAACCATTACCTTAGACCTTTATTCCAATTGTTTACAATTCAAGCATAGTTAGTTTTCAGCTGTTTATTTATTTTCAATCTCGTCTTCTTGGTGATATTAAACAGATATAGCTAAGTCTTAGTTCTCTGTAGGATTTGACTCCGGACTTTTAGACCGGATTATACTTGCAGTGACCGCTTATTCTTTTTAGGACTAGATTTGGGCGTGATCAAATTTTGGCGCCGTTTTTAAGTGTGGGGTGTTGATGATAGGCTATAATTGCATATTTTAGTCACTTATTACACTTTAATTTACTGCACTTTAGTTGAATTTGCGCTTTAATCACTAGTATTTTGCACTAACGGTGTGTTTTATGCCTTGTAGGAGTGATTTCGAGCTATATAGATGTTATGGAGTGAATTCAAGTAATTTGCAGCTTTTAAGTCTGAGTAAAAGCCCAAGGAATTAAGCCGGTATCGTATTCGGGGGTCAAATTTGATAGTTAAGTACGAACGAAGACACGAAGAGGCATGTTGCACACTGTCTAGTAAAATATACATAACTTCTTTCTGAGAACTGTATTTGGACTCCAAAATATATGGTTGTAAAGCTCTCTCAAAGGGCTAAAACCTTCATGTTTTATGTTTTTCCAAATTCCAAACGGAACATGGCGTAACCGCGGTAGGACCACGGCAGAACACTGCTGCAGATTCTAAAGGCCACTCTGGCCGCGATCCTGGCGTAACCGCGGTAGGACCGCGGCAGGACGCGTAAAATACAGGGACCAAAGTGCAAAAAATGGAATTTTAAGCCGTAAAAGCTATATTAAACGAAGGAAGCCGGTCAAGAACGAGGAGAATGATTTTTGAAAGTGAAAAACATCAGAAGGAAGGGCAAGAGGCAAGGAGGATCATTGGTCATCAATCTTTAATCTCCTTCTTTGTTCTTTTACCTTTGAATATGAATTCTTTTGTGATTTTTATTATTTTTATGAGTAGCTAACTTTTCTAATCTAAGGTTTTGGTGGAACCTGTTGGGGATGAATTTATTGTGATGTTAATATAGTTTTGATTGGTTGTTAATCTCTATTTGTTCAACTGCATTCTTGTTGTAGTTGATTGAAGGGCCCTCAATTACCTGTGCCTATTTATTATGTAAATACTTGAGAGAGAGTGCATATTTAGGTAGTTATTTGAACAACATCACTCCCGGAGTATAGACGAGAGTCATAACCGTGGGTTTAGAGGTTGGAGTAGAGATAATGATACCTCGGGTGCAATCTAAGTGAACTGTAATGCGAATCTATCTAGCGTAGCTTGAGAGAGTGCGTCTAGTGAATTATCATAATTGCTTGAGATAGATTTATGATAGTTGGGGAGTTCATGATTGATAGAGGCAACTAATTCAATGCTATTAGAAACATACAACCAAGGAAATCAACAACGGGGGAAACCATTACCTTGGACCTTTATTCCAATTGTTTACAATTCAAGCATAGTTAGTTTTTAGCTGTTTATTTATTTTCAATCTCATCATCTTGGTGATATTAAACGGATACAGCTAAGCATTAGTTCTCTGTGGGATTTGACTCCGGACTTTTAGACCGAATTATATTTGCAGTGACCGCTTATCCTTTTTAAGACTAGAGTTGGGCATGATCAAATTTTGGCGCCGTTGCCGGGGCGCTAATGGTGTAGTTGTAGCTGTATATATTGCTAGGTTACGAGTTTGAACTTTTATTTTGTTTTCTTTTGTTTTGTATTTTTTTTATAACTACCGATTTGAGAAATATGGCATCGTCGAATTATGGGAATTTAAGTGTAGATAATTCTACTATTGATATCCATACATATTGTGAAGGAAAGCACTGGTAGCAAAATTTTCAAAACGTTCCTAAGAGAGAGTTATGTGCACCAACTCAATCTTATTTGTGGAATATGTGTGATATGTGTGGTGGTAAAAACGGTCACCTTCATGGTTGTGCTTATATTTTTTATTTTTCCCCAATCCCTTACTATGATGGTTCTACCTTTTCTTGTGAAGTTAATAGGAACAAAGAACTAGGGAATGCTGACTTGAAGGAGATCAAGGATATGCTAAAGTGCCTTCTGGAACAAAACAATGAGAAACAATTGCACATAGAAAGGCAAGAGGCAACTATTTGCAAGTTGGAGGCTCAATTGAGTCATGTGGTTTGAGCTTTTAATGCTCAACAAGCCAATATTGAGGATAATAGTCAAGAAGAGCATGAATTTGAGGTGTTAATTGTGGAGGTCAGATTAGAACATCAACAACCTAGCCAACTACAATTTGAGGATGTCAATGTTGAAGAAGTGAGACTAGAGCTAGCCAAAGACTTTGAGGATCTAAATTTTATTGACTCTAGTATCACTGATGTTGAGGATGTTGAAAGTCCTGAAGTTCATGTGTTTGAGTGCATTGATCCACACTCCAAGCATTTTTCCACATTGTGTTTGGATGATGATATAGAAATAGAGTCATCCGAACCAACTGAAGAGTCAAGGAAGGAGGAACAAGGTACATATATTTTGCAATTATTCTTGCCAGAAAGTCAGGATTACATACCTCATACAAAGGCCAAGGAGTGCAAAATATTACATTATTTCCTTGGGCCAGTTAGATCCGTTCCACCGCCCCATGACCATAATCATAAGCTTGAATCAAAACTTGGGGTTCAATTCATAAGCTCGAGGTGGAGGCAAAAAGTTATTCGCGTCATGCTGCGACGTTAAATCAAGCGCTTATTGGGAGGCAACCCAGCTTTATTGATTTCTTTTATTTATTTTTTATTGTATTATTTTTGTAGTGTCAATTTTTTATTTTTCAGGAGCATGGAAAGCAAATATATTGGAAGAACCAAGCTTGGGAGAAGTCTGAGTACCCCATGAGCTGTTAGTGCTTCGGCCTTTGGCCTACCAGGAAGTCTCTTTTGCCCTTTTATTAGTTATGGTGTGCGTTGGGGACAATGCACAATTTGAAGTGTGGGGTGAGGAGATTGTCTGGGTGACTTTCTATGCTATTTTAGTTGTGTTATTTAATTTAATAGTTTTTTTAAAAAGAATAGATTGGACTTTTCCCGATGATGGATCTATTAGACAATTTTGTTGAGGGAAGTAAGTCTAAAGAAAATACCAAAAAGATTTTTTGTTTTGTTTTAGGTAGTGTAGTAACTCCCCCTTGGTTTTTCTTTAGGTCACGGTTCTTTTCCAAGGGTTTTATTTGAACGGGGTGTAGTTGGTTTTTTTAGGAATAGAAGCCATTGTGTTATGCTTTGATTGAAGAAATACCTCTTGACTTGGTTATGCCTTGAGTATAGTGAGTACTTTGGTTGTGACGCTTATGCTCAGTTTTTGACTCTTGTAGAAGTACCTTAAATTGTATTATCTTAACTTTGCTTAACTGCTTTGACTAGAGCGTCTATGAATCCAATCCTGAGTGAGTTATGTGCCATGTGTGTGTAAGGTTTTGCATTATTCAGTGCATTGCATTGGATGCCAGAACTTGCCCTGTGTGTTTGCAAAGCGAAATAGTAGTGTTGTTCAGTCTTGGAAGTGATATAGGCATTTTCTTGTTGAGCCAGATATGTATATTTTAAACACCTAATTGTTATGTATCGTAGTTAACCTCTTTGAGCCTATAATCCTTTTTCTTTGGCAACCACATTACAAGCCTTACCCATTTGTTTGAATTAACCATCTATTTGAACCTTTTCACCTCTCATGAGCACTTGAATTGTTATGAACTTTGTAAAAGTTAAAGTGTGGGGTGGTTGGTTTG
>MU685399.1:46833-58606 GCA_026770625.1 Nicotiana glauca
GCTTAGTAACTTGTCCGGCCTCTTTCTTATTTCAAGGTATGACACTAACATAATAGGGAGTAAGCACATCCCCGGAGGTGAGAAGAGAAGGGTTTTGACACATTTTTATATATACAGTTCAAATAATATCAAAGCGGCAAAGCATTTAGCACATTTAGCAGAAAACATGTAGGAAAATCAGATAAAACCAAATACAACAATTATTCTAAGCTCAAATTCTTAAGCCCTGAACCGAAGTTCTGGGTTTTTTTCCCCAGCAGAGTCGCCAGAGCTGTCACACCTCCTTTTTATGCTACACCCGCAGGGCATAAAGGAGTTTTTCCACTTAAAGGACAATCAGAACGGAATTTATTATTAAAGTTTAGAGTTGCCACTTGGGAGATTAATGGTGTCCCAAGTCACCGGTTGAATTCCGAACCGAGGAAATTATTGACTTTGTTAACAGTCCATGAATAAAAAATCCGAGTAAGGAATTCTGTTAATCCGGGAGAAGGTGTTAGGCATTCCCGGATTCCGTGGTCCTAGCACGGTCGCTCAACTGTTGTATTTGATTTTTATCTGATTTCACAACATGCTCTAACCTATGTGCCTTTTATTATTAACCCGCTTTATTATATATTTATTTTTTAATGAGAATTGCAACGTCGTGAAAATGTATCTCGAACCACGTCGCACCAGTGCACCCGTGGCTTTTGACACATTTCGACTTCGTTGAGATTTAGATTTGGGTCGCATCAATGCGCACCCGAGTTTAAGAAAGTAATTTTATTAAAACTAACACGCTTCAAGAAATTTCGCGTTTACAACTTTTAGAGGGCCATGAAAATTTACTAAATAGCAAGCCTCGGTTCTAATTTCAAAGGAACGTAATTACGTCACGCGAACGTGTCCACACCCTATTTTACCCGTAATCAATCGTAAAACAGACCCATTTCTTTTTGCTTAATTTTATTAATACGTATCACCATGCATCTAGCTTTCTAGTTAAAAGACAAAATAGTTAATTAATCTTCTTCAAAGGAATCTTATAACAAACTTATTAACAATTAACCCACGTCGCCTTTAATAGTAGAAATGTGTAGTTTCCGAATCTTTACTTTGTACAACAAATTGACAAAAATTAACACCAAGGAATAATTCAATGAGCTCTCATTTAAACTTCTACCAATTTAATACCATTTCTACAACATATTAAGATCAATGGCCAAAGTTTTAGCAATTTAAATTTCTACAACTATCTGACACATGCGACAAAATGAAGAATCAACCAATTTGGGTGCACTCTGCCTATTAGGAGTGCAGAACAAAACTCAGAAGTTTATACTCAATTTGAAATCAATCACAGAGAAACAATTTAATTGGATATGCGTATATTCGTTAAAATTAGCCAAAACAAAACAATCGATAAAACATTCCCAAGACTTAATCAAATCGGAAAATAAAAAGCCAATGAAGTAGAGATGAACCTGGAATTATACAGACTGAAACGAAGCAACAACACAACCGGACCTCGACACGGCTTCGAACAGGAAATGTAGCAGCGCCGGAACCTCGCCGGAATCTCGAAAACGGATAGAAACGACCCCAACTCTGAGCTAACGACCTATGAAACGTTACCTTTTATGAAGGAAATGGCTGTTATCAAAGTTACAATGTTGGAGTTCGATTTTTGACTAATGTTTGGTGTCGTTGGTTTTCTGGTTAGGCTTGTCAACGGGCTGGACTGGACTGGTTGACGATGGGGATGGAGATGATGAAGAAGACGGACAGCAGTGGTTGTTGTCTCCGTCGAGTCTGGGCAGCGAAGATGAAAGACTGGACGTCGAGGCTGCTGGTGGTTGTTTGGGACGGTGAGGAGCTGATCGGTGTTCGATGGGGTGATCGACGAAGTAGGAGAAGACGAAGGGGACAAGCTGGTTGCTGCTGGGTCTCCGGTGGTTCAGGCGTCGTTGGTGGTCTGGGCAGCGACAGGATGAAGGTGGTCGTGATGGTGATTAACGATGTGAAGGAGAAGGTTTAGGTGTCTTAGAGTTTCTATTAGGTTTTTTGGTTCCTGAAGAAGATAAAAACTTCAAAATGTGTAGTGTATCTTTTTTCCTCCCTCCAGACGTTAGTTTTTGTACATCAGCCTCCTCCTTTTTTAATTTTTTGTGTGTGTATTTAATGTCATGGATCTTGTGTGTAGGGGTAGTTTTGGGGGGGTGGGGGGGGGAATATTTTGGGGTAGTTTTTGGGAGGAAAATATTTTGGGGAAGGTTTTGGGGGGGAAAATATTTTGGGGAAGGTCTTTTGGGGGTAAAATTTGGGCTTTTCAAATGTTTGGCCAATTTGAATTTAAAACCAAGTCTTTTCACTTTCCTCTTCTTTTTGTTGTTCTTTTCTTTCTTTAATTAATTAAAAACCTAAACTAAATTCCTAAATTAATTCAAATTGTAAAATTAAGCTAATTATCTAACTATGTAAAAATGATTATTTTTTGTGATTTTTGATTAATAGCACAATTAACTCAATGTAATTAATTCCTAAATGCAAATTAAACCTAAGGTGCCATGAAATTAAAATATGACACTTTTTTATGGTTTTTCTATGATTTTAAAAATGCCAAAAATGCATGAAATGCAACTAAATAAAGAAGAACACCTAAAAATTAATTAAAATTATTTTGGTCTATTTTTAGGAGTTATTTTCGTGTAAGGCAAAAATCACGTGCTCATACCTACCATAATCCTAGTAGAATTAGGCTTAGGTCTTGAAACTCCGGAATTGCCTTCCTTCTCCTTCTCCTCATCCTTGGATTTTTTCCCCCTGATCCTTATTATTTCCATTGCTATGATCCTCATATTTACTTCAGTAATTTGTAAAGTAGGTTGATGAACTCTCTCAACCTCTAGAGTATTAAACTTGTTCTTTGTTATAACTTCTTCAAATTTGGCCTTGCCTTTACCTTTGTCAGCTTCCTTTCCTTGCTTATTCTCAACAATGTGGCCCCTATTATCTCGTTGGTATTTATTCTTCCTGGCTTGCATCCATCCGACTTAGCATGATTAGTAGGTTTCCTCACTACCTTTCCACTTGATAGGACTTTCGTTGAATTTGCAGCAGTCCCAATTGTATCAGAACTCACCACAAGTGTCTTCTCCTTGATTTGTTCCTTACCTTCTTCCCTGAAATTTTTGTGCAATTCTAGGTGTATTACCCAGCATTCCCCTTCACTATGTCCTTGTTTCTTACATGTCTTGCAGTATTTAGGCATGTAATCATACCTTATTTTGACCCACTTGGACTCCTCATGTTTAGTTTCATCAGCTTCCTCTATGATCTTTATCCTTTAAGGCAGTGTTGCAAGTAGGCTTACCTCCACCTTGACCTTAGCACAACTAGGTCTAGTACCATTTTGAGTAGCCAAATCCACATGTAATGGTCTACCTACTGCATTCGCTAGAGAGAACACAAAGTCCTTACCAAAAAAATTTGGAGGAAGATCCTGGAAAGATATCCAAGCAATTACAATTGGTGTCTCAACATCCGGAGACCACCATGGACCTACTGAACATGATCCCTTAAGTTCACATTGGATTGGTATTTCCTTCCTCAATTCTTGGATCACAAGTTTACCATAGGAACATTTTCCCAAGACTGCCATATGCAATCCTTGTTGTATGATTGATTGTTTAACCTCTGATTTCTTCCATCTAACCATTGGTTCTCCATGTAAAAGCTCGACTAGTTTTATGGTTGTTGTGTTCACGTGCATGGGAGCATTTAATGACTGTGGTTGGAGCAAATTTGTGTATGTTTGGATCGGAGTAGGGTTAGAAGGTGTTTGGGATAGTGGTATAGGGTTGTTTGACGGCTGGCCGACCTCCGGTAGAGGCTGGCCAGTGGCCGACGCAGCCATTGAAGCCTTTCTATCTCTAGTCGCCTCTCAATCACCCAGAATCACCATAGCTTCTCTCTCTAGACGTGCGCGGATTCACATGTAAGGTTATACCAGGAGACGTGATGATTTTTTTTATTGGAACCTTAATTTGTGTTGAACTACTTATTTTTTCTTTACTTTGTTTTTTATAACCATAGTATCCTATTTTTTATTTGTTTCTCTTTAGTATCTAAGCAAAATTATCATATGGAAGAGAATTTCACCATCTAAAAGAGATGGTGAAAATGATCTTTAGATGGAAGAGAAAGATCTTGTTGCTGCTTCTATGGAAAGGTACAATTACAATAAGTTTAGTATGTGCATAATTAGAAATTAAATTTATTATTTACTTGGGCAGACACACACATACTCATATATATGTTCTCACTTTTATTTATTTGCTTATTGATTTAGAATCTTATACAAGTAACTAAATGGACAGGGCACAAGGCTAGAAAGATAGGCAACACAGTTTATTTAGATTATTGTATTTAGGATAGATAGAAACAAGAATATGGTGAGAATTATTTTAGAACCAAGACATAAGGATAGGTGGGAGGTAAAGCAAGTGGAGATAGATAATCCTCAACTGACCTACTTTGTCTTTAAATATACTTATGAAACATCATCATTACATATAGTCGTTGCCCTGCATTTTCATCACACGTAATAAGAGTATCATGTAGAGCTCTTGGCTTCCTCAAGATCTAAAACATGGAAAAGTACTTCCAGAACTGTATTTAGTCATTACATGCCAACATATAGGTGCATATTTTTCTCATTTTTATATCTATTGAATCATTTTCTTTCTCCTCTCTTCTAGGCTTCAGGATGATGATGCTGGAAGTGAAGGATCTCTGATAACTTGTTATCTCACGTCATTTGTTTGTTTTATGATGGAACCTTAATTTGTGGTGAACTACTTATTTTTTTCTTTACTTTATTTTTATAACCATAGTGTCCTATTTTTTCTTTGTTTCTCTTTTATATCTAGCGAACATCATCATAAGGAAGAGAAGAAGGTCACATCGCGTTCGGAAAACAATGGTGATAATGATATTCTAATGGAAGCGAAAGATGGTGGTGCCGGTGCTTCTATGGAAAGGTTGCATGATGATGATGTTGGAAGGAAATAGAGGCTTCTAGAGACGAGATAAGGTAGAAAAGAAAGAGGAAAATATTTCATAAAATTTCATTAATGATTTATTATCTCTGATAACTTGCTATCTCACT
Source organism: Nicotiana glauca (assembly GCA_026770625.1). Classification (NCBI taxonomy): domain Eukaryota; kingdom Viridiplantae; phylum Streptophyta; class Magnoliopsida; order Solanales; family Solanaceae; genus Nicotiana; species Nicotiana glauca. The sequence goes on from MU685399.1 coordinate 51,986, forward strand.
TTATGTCACGCCCCAACCTGGGGAGGCATGGCTGGCACCCGATATCGTATTGGATTAAAAAAAAATAACTTTCGATAACTATCATGGGCCAACATGGCCACAACCGTAATGCATAACTGTAAGTGGGAAAATACGATATCCGCGAACCATATTACTCAATACATGAATTCCCACGAGCCGTCAAGGACTCTAAGATACTGTACATAATGAACCCCAATTTGTAGAGCTTAGTTCGTTGTTATGTCTTCCTTAATCAGCCACGAAGAGAGAAAGCGGCAAACTATTGATTAATTTGAGTTGGCTTGAATCCACCTGTTGTACCTTCTCCATATTTGATTTGGCTTCCAAACCCTAAGGATATGTTTGGGAGGTCTAGAGAGAGATTTATGTGTGATTTGAGTAAATGAGACTTGGAGACGAAGACCACAACTTTATATAACAAGATAATCCTGAACCGACCTTGTGGGTCCCAAAGGTAGCTTCTTGCGCAGTCTTGCAAAAATGCAAATATCTCTCTACTCCGACGTCGTATCGACAAATAGTTTAATACGTTGAAAAATAGACTCATATATGTACAATTTGGTCTATGAAATCACCCCATAATTCTATGTATATTGAGAGAAAAGCTCAGTAGCATTGATTGTTACCTAAAATTTATCATACCATATCGTGAAATCCGTTGTTACGTAACGAAAAGTCTCACTTTATGTAACGACGATTTTGGTGTGGTGACATCATTACCTTTCCTTTTACTCTCTGTATGACCCAAAATCCATTAAAGTTCGTGATGACATCGGACAACACTGTCAGGCAAGCCAACACAAAATAGTTAATTAAATTCTCATTTTAATATTTTTGAAATCATAAATTTCCTTCGATTTAACTACTAAAAGATGATATTTACATAATAATAATAATAATATTTTCAAATTTCAATACAAAATATCCCATAATCATCCCAGAACCTGGTGTCACAAGTGCATGAGCATCTACTAGGAAATAAAATAAAATATAATTATTGTCTGGAATACAAATTTGGATAGAAAAGAAAATACAAATATTCTGAAGGAGATTCTGTTGGCTGCAAACCGTAACATAAGATGCAGCTCACCCAAGTCCCTGTATCAACCACGCCGTTGCGCCCACAAGGCCATCAGATATACAGGTGCATGTACAATAAAATGTACAGAAAATGTAGTATGAGTATGAAAATAACGCATACCCAGTAAGTATCCAGTCTAATCTTGAAGAAGTAGTGACAAAAGGTTGGCTCTGTCTCTTACTATGGCCAATAATAATATACTGATAATATGATTAATCATGGATTTTATAAGACAACTATAAACTCAAAAATATGAAGTAGATAAACAATTCTTTTGTTAATACGAGATTTTTCAAATTTATTTTCATATTTTAACAATTTATATCTCCATCCAAGGAGGCCACAACAATTATCAATAATTCCAATACAATCATTTAAGTCATGCATAAATCATCCCGAGGTCGTACGGTCCGATCAAAAATAATATTTAAACTGTGCACTACCGCAAGGTCGAATGACACGTACCACAGATGCATCTATTTAATCTTCCGAGGCATTCAGCCCGTTGAAAAAAGGAAAACACAATTATAGTCAATCAAGAATTCATCTAGGAAAAATTATCCAAGAAATGTAAATCCCCCTTTTTTTTTACTGGTCAAGAAAATGAAGTTAACCTTTTAGAAATTCATTTACCAAGTTCGGTATGATCTAAGAGATTTAATTTAATAATAAGGTTACAAACATTGCAAGTACAGCATGCTTTTGGGTCCTAGACTATCCGGACTTAAGCATAATAGTAGCTACGCACGGACTTTCGTCACCTCGTGTGTATATAGCCCCCACAAATAGAAGCACGTAATGAATTATGTTACCTATGGGGTTAATTCTATCTTACAAGGTTAGAAATGAGACTTACCTCACTCCGAAGTTCCATATTTGGCTCCCAAGCCCTTCCGTTGACTCAAACCGATGCCTAACGCTCCATGATTAATCAATAATTGTGTAAACCCATAAATATATACTCAAATACTCATTATAATCCAATTTATAAAACCCCGATCGAAAAGTCGATAAAAATCACCCTCGGGACCACATGCCCCGATTCCAAAAAATTTCGAAAATAAACTTTACTCATAACACCACGAACTCAAATATATAACATTCCAAATTCCATGTCCAATTTCGTGGTCAAAATCCAAAAATATAAATTTCTAGGTTTTTCTTCAAAACCCCAAATTTCCACTAATTTCTCATGATTTTCCATGTAAAAATCTGGATATAATCCAAGTATTTAACTTGCAATAAGTGGGAATCACTTACGTTGACATAGATGATAAAAATGGAGCTCAAAAATAGCTCCTAGGCCCGCTCCCATGGAGGAAATAAGATGAAAAAGGCCAAACTCCTGTTGTTGCAACTTATATACTACTCAGGCCCCCCTTCTACGCGATCGCATCATTGCGATTGCGAAGACCAAACCGACCTTGCCGAGAATTCATTATCCGCGTTTGTGTCCCACTAAACGCATTTGCGTAAGCCAAACGGCCTCCTTCCCCTTTCCCTCATCTCTTCTTCGCGTTCGCGAAGCATTGCCAGGCCTACCTACGCGTTCGCTGACCCCTCACCACGTTTACGTATGGCAAAAATTGCCATCCCAGAAATCCTTCTAAGCGATCGCGTCCTTTCTCCCATGCAACACCAGCACTTGCAAATCAATAGCAGCTTTTCGTCCAAATTCGATTTGAAACCACCCCAAAACACACCCAAGGCTCCTAGGACCCCATCCAATCACACAAACAAGTCCCATAACATAATACAGACCTGCTCGAGGCCTCAAATCCCATCAAACAACATCGAAATCATGAATCGCACACTAATTTAAGCTTAATAAATTTTAGAACTTAAAACTTCTGCATTCGATGCCAAAACTTGTTAAATCACATCTGATTGACCTCAAATTTTGCACACAAGTCACATTTGACATTACGAACCTATTCCAACTTTCGGTATCAGAGTCTGACCCTGATATCAAAAAGTCCACTCCCGGACAAACTTCACAAAAACCTTTATATTTTTAACTTTCGTCAAATGACACCAAAATGACCTATGGACCTCCGAATCCACTTCTGGACGCGCTACCAATACCAGAATTACCATACGGAGCTATTCCCAGACTGGGAATCCCAAATGGACATCGATAACATAAAATACACCTCCACCCCAAATTCATGAAATTCTTCCAAAATGTTAACTTCCACAATAGGCGCCGAAACGCTCCTGGGTCTTCCAAAACCCGATACGGACATAAGCGTAAGTAGAAAAATCATTATGTGAACATGTTGGAACCTTCAAATCCCGATTCTGAGGTCGTTTGCTCAGAATCCAACATTATTCAATTCTTCCAACTTAAGGCTTCCGAAATGATAATTTTCTTTCCAAATCAACTCTAAACTTCCAAAATTCCAATTTCGACCATGCGTACAAGTCATAATACCCGAAGTGAAGCTGCTCATGGCCTCGAACCGCCGAACAATGCGCTAGAGCGAGAAATAACCGATCTGGTCATTACATTCTCTCCCACTTAAACATACGTTCATCCTCGAACATGCTAAGAACTGCACTGGAGTTGTCTGAAATCATTATATAACACTTTGTGCACCTATTCGTTCTACCAAAACTCATTTGAGCACATTTGCTCGAACAACTCTGAAGATTCTCTCTTTTACTTAGCCAAATAAGCCTTAGAGCCAACTTCCAACTCCCGAAATTATCTATCAGGCCTGTTTCCAACTTACGAATACCGTATCAATCACCATACGATGTACCAGAACATGATTGCATACCTTCGCTAAATTCACACCATGCAACGCATAATTCACATGACCATAATAACATCCTCTAATAATAATAGACAAAATTTCACGAATCTGATGCTCACAATACACCTCATGACATATATATGTCTTGTTTCAACTCTTGAAATGCTGCCACGATGGAAGAGATGTGTAGAAATTCATAACGAACTGCCGAGTCAACAATTCATTGAGTTTATCCTATTGACAAGAACCATTACCTTATTCTGGACTGAATATCAATATTTATTCTTTAATGTGCCTTATATAAATTTGATCAAATTGATCCCAGGTCTAATAATCTCGTCTCACCCAAGATAATCTACTCAGGCAATAAGCCACCTCAGATACTGCCAAAAGTCTAAAATACCCTTTCTCAAGACCACATGACCCTAAGAAGGCCACAGAAACCAACCAAAACTCATATTTTGAGAACTTTGCATACAATTTCTTCTCCCTAAGAGTCTGAAGCACTGTCCTCAGGTGCTTCTCATGATCTCCCCGACTCCGGGAGTATACAAGAATATCATCAATAAAGACAATGACGAACATATCTAGATATGGCCTGAACACACTGTGCATCAAATGCATAAAAGCTGATGGGGCATTGGTCAGCCCAAATGACATGACAAGAAACCCGTAAAGACCATACCAAGTCCTGAAAGCAGTCTTTGGGATATCTGGCTCCCGAATCTTCAACTGATGGTAACCTGAGCGCAAATCAATCATAGAAAACACCCGTGCGCCCTGAAGCTGGTCAAACAGATCATCGATACGAGGCAAAGGATAACAGTTCTTCATTGTAACCTTGTTCAACTGGCAGTAATCGATACACATGCATATAGAACCATCCTTCTTCTTCACAAATAGCATAGGAGCACCCCAAGGCAATACACTGGGCCGAATAAAACCCTTATTAAGTAATTCTTGCAATTGCTCCTTGAACTCCTTTAACTCAGGAGGACCATATGGTACAGAGGGATAAAGATGGGCTGAGTTCCCCAAATCAATGTTCCTATGAGGTGGCATGCCCGAAAGATCAGCTGGAAACACATCGAGGAAATCCCGTACTATTGGGACTGAATAAACAAAAGGAGTATCCATACTGGCATTTCTCACATAAGCAAAGTACGTATCACAACGTTTCTCAACCATACGCTGAGCCTTAAGGAAAGAAATAACTCTATTGGGAGTGTGACCTAAGTCACCCCTCCACTCAATACACGGTACACCTGGCATAGCTAGTGTCACAGTTTTGGCATGACAATCAAGAATAACATGATGGGGAGACAACCAGTCTATGCCCAAAATAACATCAAAATCAACCATACTGAGCAATAATAAGTCAGCTCTGGTCTCAAAACCACCAAGGATAAACAAACATGACCGGTATACGCGGTCCACAACAAGAGAATCTCCCACAGGAGTAGAAACATAAACTGGGGAACTCAAAGAATCCCGAGGTACACCCAAATGCGGATGTCACGACCCCAGTTCGCCCTCCAGGAACATGTCATGATGGCACCTAGTCCCTACGACTAGGTAAGCCTAATAGTGCGGAAACAAATTACTAAAACTGAACAAACTAGAAGGAAAGTTATATATAAATTCCGCTCGACATATACAACTCAATAATGCGGAAGTCTACAATATCATCCCAAAATCTGGAAACTCACGGGAACACAAGCTAACAGAATGTAGTACACTGCTCTAACTCCAGATTTGTATAAAACAATAGTAAGAAAGGAAGGCTAACTACTAAAGTTAGAATAAAATATAGACTCCTTGGTCTGCGAACGTGGCAGATGTACCTCAAAGTCTCTGCTAGATCTCTCCGCCTCGAGGATGATACGCCTGGGTGGAGGTAACTAGATCTGCACATGAAAAACATACACAGAAGGGGCACGAGTAAACCACAGCGGTACTCAGTAAGTGCCGAGCCTAACCTCGGTTGGGTAGTGACGAGGAAGGTCAGGGCCCTACTGAGATAAAACATAATAAATGATAGGGTAAAGAGAAAATATAATGAGAGCATACAAGGAGAACCCGAACAGGATAAATAAGGAATATAGTAACGGAAAAATAGAAATAAGACAAACACAAGAAAATTACCGCTCACAACAGGAATGATAACCTGGGGATCTCTTGGTATCCCGAGGATCTCTTTGTATCCTCAATAAGTAAGCCGGGGATCTCTTGGTATCCCCAATATATTTATATATGTAAGGCCCCGAGAAAATGAGTACTCAAATCCTAGCAACTCGTAGAGTCAAGTTCACCTATGTGTTGGGACTATGTAAAATGTTTTACTGGTTTTGCACTTAAGAATCTAGAGTCAAAGTTTTCCAGAAAAGTATCATTTTTGCGGTCCATTATGCGACCGCATAATAAATATGCGGACCGCATTCCTCCCGCATAGTTAATCAGAGAGTTAATCTAAGTTGATGTTATAACTGCGGTCCATTATGCGACCGCATAATCAGAATGCGGACCGCATTTCCACCGCATACCCAGGCAGAGATGTTCAATGATTGGGGTCAGTTCTGCGGTCCAATACGCGGACCGCATTCCAATTCGGTGATCGCATAGTGCGACCGCTGATCTTGCTCGGGCTTCTATTTTCTAAACTTTAAAACCCGATCCCCTTTCTAATATAACACCCCAACCCCTCATTTTTACATATTTTCTGAACAAAATAAGAGAGAGGGAGGAGAGGTTCTTGAGAGA
>MU685399.1:68517-85142 GCA_026770625.1 Nicotiana glauca
GTTGACTAATGAGAATGGAGTAATGCCTAGGCAAGGCGACCTAGCCGATCGGGTCGTGATCGGACACCATGCCGCACACATGGTGGAAATGTGCTGATATTGAATTCCGTATAAGGGAAACAAAATATTGATTGAAAGTAATGCCTCCAATGAGGTGACCTAGCCGGTCGGGTCGTGACCGCACTCCGCTCGAGATGGCGGTGGTGATGAGAACAGTGGTGAACATGTGATAGAATTGCCCAAATCTGTGTTGTGGAAATTGTATGCAGAATTATATGAATTGCTTCTTTGATTTTTGCCGTATTAATTGCTCGTATCTATTTGATAGTTCTTTCTAGTAAAATGGTGTTCAGTTATATATACTAGTACAATTCAAATGTACTGACGTCCCTTTTGCCGGGGGCGCTACATTCGTGTTATGATTGTAGGTGGCTCCATAGCGGACAGTGCCAACCGTATGTAGCGGAGCGTTCATCTACTCGAAGTCTCGGTGAGCCCCTTATTCTTCCATGGGGCTGCATGGTGTATCTTTTGTTGTTACAGCTTTTCACTTTTGAGGTATAGCTGGGGCCTTGTTGCCGACATAGTCATGCTTATCTGTTGTATCCTTAGAGGCTCCAAAGACACTAGTGTGGGTTATGTACGGGTTTTGGGGAGTCCCCTATATGTATATGTTGTAATCCTAAACTTGTGATCTCCTTAAGCCGTAAATCTAATAGAATCCATGAAGCTAGCTTATGAACGGTAAATTTTTATGATACGAAATAAACCAGTACTGTGGTATACACCGTGTATTATCGTTCAAATTAATCAAAGGCATGAGTTCCGCATTCATTTTGAGTTGGGGTAGAAAGTGTTCAGTAAGGCTTGCTCAGTCGGGTTCACTTGATTGAGCGCCGGTCGCTCCTCCCGAGGTTGGGGCGTGACAATATACATGTGCCAGGGATCTTTTGGTATCCCGAGGATCTCTTGGTATCCTCAATATATTTATATACATGTGCCAGGGATCTCTTAATATCACGAGGATCTCTTGGGCCTCTACCCCGGCCCCGGTCTCTGACGGCTGCAGATGCCTGATCATCTCCAGTAGCACGTGTCTTCACCATCTTTGAGTGAATAGAAAGATAGAAATTTAGTTGTGATATCAAAATTTTGCACGACAAGGAAATCAAATAAGGTGGAATTTTTCCTAACAATTACATAGCCTCTGGTAGATAAGTTAAGACGTCTCCGTACCGATCAGCGAGACTCTAATAAACTGGCCTGTGTTCCATGACTCCTATGAACCTGGCTCTGATACCAACTTGTCACGACCCCAGTTCGCCCTCCGTGAACATGTCATGATGGCACCTAGTCCCTACGACTAGGTAAGCCTAACAATGCGGAAACAAATTGAAACTTGCGGAAATTTAACTTAAAATCCAAAATTTAAGATAGAAGAAATGAAATGTAAAATGCCACTCGGCATATACAGCATAATAACTCAAACTTCTACAAATCTTTCCCAAAACCCGAAAACTCATGGGAACACAAGCTGTCAAAAACGTAGTACACTGCTCTAACACCAGAATGTCTATAACAACAACAAGAAGGGAAGCTAACTGATAAAAATGTAGAATAAGATAAAGACTCTGTGGATCTGCGGACGCTGCAGATGTACCTTGAAGTCCCTGATAGATCTCCCCCCCTCAAGGATGATACGCCTGTGTAGAGGTACCTGGATCTGCACATGAAAAAAAAATCATGCGCAGAAGGAGCATTAGTACACCACAACGGTACTCAGTAAGTGCCAAGCCTAACATTGGTCGGGTTGTGACGAGGAAGGTCAGGGCCCTACTGAGATTAAACATAATAAAAAATTGCAACAGTGTGAAACAAACAATAATAATGGGTAAAGCAATAAAATAAGACAGGTTATACAAGGCAATAATAAATACACTAGGAAACAGGGTAACACAGAGTAAAATAGCTCAATACCAGTAGCAACAACGAGGATCTCCCAGGACACCATCCTGTAGCCCCTTTCATCAACTGTCTAAAGGATCTCCCTGGATACCGTCCCATAGTCCATCATATGTATGTATATCCGAAGGATCTCCCAGGATACCATCCCGTAGTCCAACTATCAGTGCGCGGGAATCTACCAGAATCCGTTTTGTAGTCCCAAAGTAAATGTGCAGGGAAATCTACCGGGAATCTAACACGTAGTCCCAAAGTAAACAAATAATGGGGGAGCTACTGGAATCCCACATCCATAGTCCCAATATAAATACACAGCCACAACAAGAAGATATTCAGAAATGGAGTGCAAAAATACAAGGAAATAGGTAGTCCTATCTTAACATGCTTCACGTAATACAATCAAATCAACTTAAGCAAATAGGCAATTTAGGTCAACTAAGCATGTTTTTCTACACTAAACAGGCTATATTTGCAAGTAGGATAAAGCAGGTTAGAAAGAAACTCAGTCTAAATTATTAAAGTAAAATCGAATTTTTAATAATTAGCTCAAGTACGCGCTCGTCACCTCATGTACAAGGTATTCATTTACCAAATATTATATCCTAAGAGGAAGGTGTCCCACACAAGGTTAGACAAGCTACTTACCTCGAACCAGCTCCAAAATCAACTCGTAACCACACGTTTGCCACGCGTATCCGACTCCAAATTACCCAAATCTATTCAATTCAGTTACCTATCGTAAATAGCATCTCAAGCAACTGATTTTATGATTTAATTCAAAGCTAAGACGTGAAATTAGGTAAAATGACCAAAATGCCCCTCAGACCAACGTCCCGGAATTGGATGAAATTAATATTTTCAGAATTCTCGTACTCTCACGAGTCTAACCATATAAAAATCTCCCAAATCAGATGTCAAAAACCCATTCAAAACTCAATAATCCGGTCTATGAAGTTTTACCGAATTTTCATTCCAAATCTGAAATTAAAGGGGGAATTCACGCTTGGATTAATGGGTTACAAGTAGAAAGGAGTATAGAATCGTTACCCAATAAATACCTCTGACAAACCCTCAAAATCTCGCTCAAATCCGAGCTCTCAAGCTTGAGTTTTGGAAACAATGGCTAACCCTTGTTTTGAAATTTTTATAACTGCCCAGATATTTAATGCATCGCGAACGCGAAGGAAGTCACGCGTTTGCGAAGAAGGAAAATGAAGGTTGCTCGAATTGCTCTGTGCGAACGTATGGAACAGTAGGCGAATGCAAAGGCTTGGACTGGCAAAGCTACACGAACGCGAGATAGGGCATGCGAACGCAATAAAGAAAATAGGCACAGCCCTCAGCGCCAAATAACACTACGCAAACGCGAGGACTTTGACGCGAACGCGAAGAAAGAAAGTGGTAAAGCTTTGCGAACGCGGGAGGTCTGACACGAATGCGAAAGGGTACAAGCACTCTTCCAAAATTTACTCTACGCGAACGCGTGGAGGAGGACGCGATTGCAAAGAAGAAAATAGGTCTGCAACAGCTGAAGCAAAATCTGCATTTTTAAACAACTCAAAATGCCCTGTTGAGCATCCGAAACACACCCGAGGCCCCCGGGACCTCAACTAAACCTACGAACATATCCCTTAACATCATTAAAATTTGTACCAATCCTTAAAGCACCTAAAACAACGTCGAAAACTCAAATTAATCAAGGATTTAAGACAAAGAATTCCAATTTTCCTCAAAATACGCTTTCGATCAAAAACCTAACTAAAACACGTCCGAATCACCTGAAATTTTGCGCATACATCCAAAATGACATGACGGAATTATAGGAACTTTCGGAATTCCATTCCAACCCTCAGATCAAAATTTCAGTATCGGACCGGAAACTTCAAAAATTCAAACTTCGGCATTTCAAGCCTAAATTAGCTACGGACCTTCAAAACACAATCTGAACACGCTCCCAACCTTGAAATCACCTAACGGAGCTAACGAACCATCGAATTTCAATTCCGAGGCCGTCTTCACAATGTTCTGACTACGGATAACTTTCCAACACTTAAGCTCTCATTTAGGGACTAAGTGTCCCAAAACTCTCCGAAACTCAAAACCGAACATCCCGGCAAATCAAATTAGCAGAAATAGGCTTGGGAAAAATAGTTAATAGGGAATCGGGACATTAATTCTTAAGACAACCGGCCGAGTCGTCACAATTTTCTTCGACTTATGCGCCTAACTAACTTAAATTTCTTTTTAATTTTTTTTATTTTAGGGAGATTGAATTCATGCAACTATTGAGATTTTCGTACTTTCAATACAAGCATTAGGAAATGTAAGGTGTCGCAAAATGTTAGTGACAGGGGTTCACCAGAAATTCTTGAGTTTTTACCCATGCTTTTTTGTAGTGATAAACCTCAATACAGAGGACAACTTGTGAAAAATGCACTGCAATATGTCATGAGCATTTGCTACAAAAATATTTCCTTAAGCACCTGCTTCATATCAAACAAATTATATAGCATAATTATTTTTCGTGGAATATTCATATCAAACAAATTGTATAGTATCATTATTTTTTATGTACCATTTATTAGGAGATGGAATAAAAGTTTTACTGGAGTCTTAAAATGCTTTTAATGTTTGGTTGTAAAGATGGTAGTAACACTAACATATTAAACTTTATGGTGTAGATCGTTATTTTTAATTATTCGTGCATCTCGCGGGTACTAATACTAGTATTTTGGAATTAGTAGAATGAAAGCCAAAATATAATCAAGATTACGTACTTCAAATCTTCTATAAGTCTTTTGTTTAATTTAAGGGTAACACAAACCGATTATTTTATGGCTTAGACTACCTATAAAGTTCTCAATATATTTTCTTGCTTCTGATTTTCAATTACTTATATGCCCGCAATCTAAAAAAAATAGATCTATTCTAAACACTCAACATTCAAATGAATCTGGAATTTACTTCAATAGTTAGTAGTAGTTAAAATATCATGGTATAGCCAATTTTCACACTGGTCAATGAAAAATAGCCAGCGTTTACCAAGTCAATGAAAAATAGCCACTATTTTGCTGCAACAGGGACCGGTCCAGTATAATATACGGGAGTTCTGGTGCATTTGTGTACGAACTCCAGCATATTATGCTGGACCGGTATACTTTGCTAACTCCTGTAAAATTTGCGGGAAACTGGAGCACCAGTACTCCAAACTCCAGTATATTATACTGGACAATTATACTTGCTAGAACTCCCGTAAAATTTGCGAGAGTTCCAGCATAATTATGCTTGAACTCCCGTAAAATTTGCGGGAGTTCCAGCATAGTTATCCTGGAACTCCCGTAAAATTTACGGGAGTTCAAGCATACTTATGCTGGAACTCCCATAAAATTTGAGGGCGTATTTTTCCAGATTTTGAACAGTATTTTCGCTCAGATTTAAAGTGGCTAAATTTCGATTACTTTTGAAACTTGGCTATTTTTCAACGACCAGTGGTAAATCTGGCTATTTTTGAATTTCTCCCTTAATAGTAAGCGACTTGGCGTACTATCTCAATTTCCACTGAATCCAAACATGCCATACCCACTTCTCATTATAATAATTAATCACATCTATATTCATTAAAACAGTATGATCGAAATGGACATTTGAATTAACCAAAAAAAATGGCAACAACAACATATTATGGAAAAATCGAATATCCCTAAGTAATATAAAAGAACTAATGACAAGAGGAAGAAAGGGAACCTTCACAGTGACTTAGTTTTCCAAAACAGAAAAATGAGCCTTGACCGCGGACAAGATGTTAGACGGAGCATCGAAACTTGCCAGCGACCTCGACTGAAAAAACAGCTGCTTCGACTAGGTTTGGGGCTGATTTCGGGACATGCTTGATGCTGTTTTTCAACTGATTTTACAGCTGATTTTTGCTGAAAAATGAGCAGATCTTTGGACATTTTTGTAGTTGTCTTTGAAATGGTTTAAGGGTTGGTTTATGGGTAGTGTTCAGCTTGTTTTGGAGCTGAAATGGGGTGGCTTTGGAGGTCGTTTTGGGTGAGTTTTGGTGCGTTTTTTGGAGATGGTTTAGCTGCCTTTCATGGCTGAAAATTTAGAAGTGAGAAACAGCTTTTATGGTTGTAACGACCCACGTGGTCGTTTTACCTTTTAGAATCCCGTTCCCTTAAATAAAATTTTCATGCCTAGTTTAGCTAATTCACGACTTGCGGGGACGGTTGGTTCGGGATTTGGAAAGACTTTCGGGTGAAAAAAATGTCCATTTGATTCCTTAGGATTTCCTTAAAAGACTAAGTTTGACTTTGGTCAATATTTTGAGCAAACAGACCCAGATTTGTGATTTGATGGTCCCGGAGGGTCCGTAGGAAAATATGGGACCTGGGCGTATGCCCGGAATCGAATTTCGAGGTCCCTAGCTCGAGTAATGAATTTTTATTGGAAATTATTAATTTGAAGTTTTAAGGATTTAAAGAAACTAATTAATGATTGATTTCCTAAGTATCAGGCTCGTATTTTGGTTCCAAAACCCGATACAGGTCCAAAGTAACATTTAAGACTTGCCTATAAAATTTGGTGTCAATCCGAGTAGTTTTAGGGCGTTTTTGACCCGTTGGAGGAAAATTAAGATCTTGAAATTCAAAGGTTTGATTCAATTGGTTTTAGGAGCTGATTCTTAGATTTATCGTTGTTTCAAGCATTCCAAATGTTCGAGTAGGTCCATTTCCTGATTTTAGACTTGCCGGTATGTTCGGGCAGGGTACGGAAGCCCCGAGCGTCAATCGGACGAGGCTTGAGCGAAGTGGAAATTTTGAGAAAGGGCTGAACGTTGCTGCTTCTATCATAAACGCACCTGCAGTTGTTGGTCCGCAGGTGCGAGACCGCAGATGTGGTCCCTGCATCACAGAAGCGGCTTAGGTAAGCCAGGCCAGGAACCGAAGAAGCGGCTCCCAAGCCGCAGATGCGGCTTGGAGACCACAGATGCGGTTGCAGCTCTTTGGCTCATTTTTGAAGATGCGGCCCTTTCCTCGCAGATGCGGGATCGCAGATGCGGAAATCGCTTGGCAGTGAGGTTCATTTAATACGAGTTCTAAATTATTTTCATTCCTCCATTGGGCGATTTGGGAGCTTTTGAGGGAAGGACTTCACTTAGCATCATAAGGTAAGTTTATCCCACCAATCCTTGGTTTAATACTTATATTTTAGGTAGATTAAACACTAGAACTAAGAAAAATCAAAGAATTAGAGCTAAACCTAAGGTTTTGGAAAAAGATGAATTTGACCGCGAGATTTAATGTGAAATGAACTAGAAATCATATATTATTGATCCTTAGATAATTGAGAACAATTTCCTTCAAAAAATCTCAGAATCCAGGTGCGTGGGCCCGGGGTCGGAATTTAGGAAAACTTATGTTAATGGTTGGAAAATTTCTTAAGTAGCTAGAATTCGATCTTGTGAGTCTATATTAATTAGTTCTTACTTCATTTAACTAGTTTGGGATTGTTCGGCTCTGAATTGAGGACTTGGACTCGTTCTTGGTATTGGAAGTGAACTTTAGAGCGAGGTGAGTCTCCTTTCTAATCTTGTAAGAAGGAATTGTCCTCATAGGTGTAATAATTGAATAAATTGCCACTATATGCGGGGGCTACATATGCACTAGGTGACGAGAGTCCATGCGTAGCTACTAATATGCTAAGTCCGGATAGTCTAGGACCCATAAGCATGCTCTATGTGATTTACTTGTAACTTGATGCTTAAATTCGGATTCGTATAAACCATGTTGATTAAATTAAATGAGACTAGTGGTAGGAACCTTATTTTTCCTTGGCCTTTTAAAGAGAAATTGAACATACCTGTGAATAACTGTTCTAGAGTTATATATTGTTGTCTGCCTATTACTGTGTTTAATTATGTTTGACCTCGTCGCATGGCCGATTCACGAGCGGGGTAATAGATGCATCAATGGTTCGATCCATTCGACCCTCGGTAGTGCACAATTTATTTTTACGTTGTATCGGGTCGTACGTCCCTCGGTATTACTTGTGCATGTTCTTGCTTAGTGATTTTCTCTGTGGACTGGACTTCATATCTGCTTGATATATGTGTGTGTGTATATATCTATATATATATATATATATATATATATATATATATATATATATATATATATATATATATATATATATATATATACATATATATATACATACATACATACATACATACATACATACATATTACACTCATATATATATATATATATACCCACAATAATCCTAGGATAGGAACTGTTATTTTACGCTCATTAATGCTTAATACTTGTGCTATTCCTACTTATTATAAATTGTTTTTTCACATTATTTGACCCTAGTAGGTATCAAGTCAACCTCTCATCTCTACTTCTTCGAGATTAGACGGGATACTTACTAGGTACATATTGTTTATGTACTCATACGACACTTCTGTACTTAATTGTACAGGGTTTGAGGCAGGTTATCTGGCGATCAATTTGGTGCGCATCTCTGAGCGGACTCGAGGCTTCTACGGTGAGCTTCTTCCCTTCCATGTCGTTCAGCAGCCTGAAGAAGTCTTCCTTATGTATTTTGCTGTCTATTCTGTTTCAGACAGTAGGATAGTGTGATTCTTTTGTATATTCTACTAGTTACCCACAACTTGTGATACCAGGTCTTGGCACACACATTAGTAGACTGTATTATTTTGGGACGTATGATTATCATGATTTTATTCATTGTTTCTGATTTATCTCTAACTTAAAGAACTAGTTCAACTATTTTGGGATAAAGGTGACCGAAAGTTTAGTTAGTATTTTCTGCGTTGGCTTGCCCAGCGATGGCGTTGGGCGCCATCATGACTTGTTACGGAATTGGGTCGTGACAACATGGTATCAGAGAACTAGGTTCACGTAGGTCTCACAAGTCTTGGGCAAACCTAATAGAGTCTTGTAGATCGGTACGAAGACGTCTATATTTATCTTCGAGAGGCTATAGGGTGTTAGGAAGAACTACTCTTTATTCATTCCTATCGTGCGATGGTTGGTATACTAAATTTTCCTCTTCTATTCTCTCATAGATGGTGAGGACACGCACGATCGATGTTCCAGACCCGGGCGGAGCCGCTCCCCCCATTGCTAGAGGCCGAGGTAGAGGCTGGGGGAGGCCACCGTCCCGTGGTAGGGGACGAAGGCGTCCCAGAACTATTCCAGTAGTACCACCAGTAGATCCCGTAGGAGATCCTGTTATCGAGGAGCAGGGAAAGGTGCCTGCAGCTGAGCCCACCCCGGCAAACTTTATGACAGCATCGAGATTTCAGGAGGTTATGGGCTGTATGTTTCGGTTAATGGATTCTATGACACAGGCTTGTTTATTTCTAGCAGATTCGGCTACCTCACAGGCAGGAGGGGAAGCACAGACCCCTACTGCTTAGCCTCCTGGACATGAAGCTGCACTGTATCATACTCCAGGTGCACTACCCGCGGAAGGCTCAGCCAGTTACTACAGTGGCTCCCCAACCCAGGCCAGCTGCGGAGGGCGATTCACAGAAGTTATGGATAGATAGACTAAGCTTCACCCTCCAGTATTCGGGAGAGAGCATCATAAGGATGCCCCAGACTTCATTGACCGGTGCAGGGACAGACTGCACAGTATGAGGATATTGGAGTCGCATGGAGTTGACATCACTACTTTGCTTGAGGGCAGTGCCCCTAGATGGTAGTAGTCCTATGTTCTTGGCAGGCCAGCAGGTTCTCCTCTCATTACTTGGGGTCAGTTTACACATTTATTCTTGAATAGGTACATTCCACCCTCTGAGAGAGAAGGGATATGGTATCACTTTGAGCATCTTGAGCAGGGTCAGATGTTTGTGACCGATTATGAGGCGAGGTTTTTTGAGTTATCTTGACATGCACTTATGATACTTCCTACAGATGCAGAGAGAGTCGGAGGTTTGTTACGTGGTTGCACCCCGGTATGCGATCTGGTACGGCCCGAGAGGTAGAGATGGGTACATAGTATCAGCTATAGGTTGAGATTGCTCATAGGATTGAGGGGTATCGCTAGAAGGGTTGAGAGAAAATGTAGCAGGATAAGAGGGATAGATTTTTAGAAGAGTTCAGAGGTGCCCCAGCTAGGGGTAGAGGTCACTTCGAGAGGGGTCAGCCCAGCAGACCCCCGCATTCAGCACACCACCCCCTCCTCGAGGTGCTCTTGTAAGACCTTATTTCAATACGATGTCGGAGAGTTCTTAGCACCCACCAGCTATTCAGGATTCCTCCGGCGGGTATTCTGGTTATCAGGGTTCATCCAGTGCTTACTTCAGTGCCGTGCCAAAGAGTTCATATTGCCTACCAGCTATCTAGGGCTCCTCTAGTGGGTATTAAGGTCAGCAGGCTATGGTACCGAGGTTATGCTACGAGATGGAGATCCGGGTCACATGAAGAGGACCTTCCCCAAGACTTCGGGGCAAGGCATGCAGCAGGATCAGCAACCCCCGATTTCAGTACCAGCTGCCCAGCCACCTAAAAGTGGAGGGCAGGCTAGTAGGTGTCGTCCTAGAGGTGGAGGCCAGGCAGGGAGGTCAGCCAGCTACTGCTCAGTGAGGTGAAGTCAAGCTAGCCGGTGCTCCAACTAGATTCCACGCCCTTCCGCCCAGGCCAGATGCATTGGCCTCAAATGCCATGATCACAGGTATTATTCCCGTCTGCGATAGAGATGCTTCGGTATTATTCGATCTAATGTCCATATATTCCTATGTATCATCACTTTTTGCTCGATTCCTTGTTATTCCTCCTGCACCTTTGGGCACTCCTGTTCATGTGTCCACTCCTGTGGGCGATTTCGTGGTTGTAGACCGGGTCTACCGGTCCTGTATGGTTACATTCTGTGGTTTCGAGACTAAGGCAGATCTCCTATTGCTAGATATGATCGATTTTGAGGTCATACTGGGCATGGATTGGTTATCTCCATATCACGCCATCCTAGATTGCCATGCCAAGACTGTTTCACTAGTGATGCTAGGGATGCCGAGGTTGGAGTGGAAGGGTTCCACGGTTGATACCCCTAGTAGGGTTATTTCTTTCTTGAAGGCTCGGTGTATGGTCGAGAAGGAGTGTTTGGCCTATTTAGTTTATGTTCGAGACACCACCGCAGAGTCTCCGATGATTGATTCAGTTCTTGTAGTCCGAGAGTTTGCCGATGTATTTCTTTTTGATCTTCCTGGCATTCCACCGGATCGTGATATTAATTTCTTTTTTGATTTGGCTCCAGGCACCCAATTTATATCTATTCCACGGTACCGCATGGCTCCTAAGTTGAATGAGCAGCTTGAGGATTTGTTAGCGAAGGGGTTTACTACACCCAGTGTATCGCCTTGGGGTGCACCGGTGTTATTTGTGATGAAGAAATATGGAACTATGCGGATATGCATTGACCGCCGGTTGAACAAAGTCACCATCAAGAACAAGTATTTGTTGCCTGTATCGATGATTTGTTTGACTATTTGCAGGGTACGAGGGTGTTCTCTAACATAGACTTGAGTTCAGGGTGCCATCAGCTAAAGATTTAGGACTCGATTGTTTCGAAGGCTGCACTTCGGACTATATACGACAATTATGAGTTTTTGGTGATATCCTTTAGCTTGACTACTGCCCCAGCAGCATTCATGGATTTGATGAACATGGTGTTCAGGCCTTATATTCATTCATTTTTTATTGTCTTCATTCATGACATCTTGATATATTCTCGCGGCCTGGGAGAGCACGAGCAGCATTTGAGAGTGGTGCTTCAGACCTTGTGGGAACAGAAGTTATATGCTAAGTTCTCCAAATGTGAGTTTTGGCTAGATTCAATGGCATTCTTGGGACATATTATGTCAGGAGAGGGTATTAAGGTGGATCCCAAGAAGATTGAAGCAGTTCAAAGTTGGTCACGTCCTACCTTAGTGACCGAGATCAGGAGTTTCCTGGGGTTAGAAGGTTATTACAAGTGATTCGCGTAGGGCTTTTCATTTATTGCGTCACCTTTGACAAGATTGACCCAGAAGGGTTCCCCTTTTCGTTGGTCCAATGATTGTGAGGAGAGCTTTCAGAAGCTCAAGACAACTTTGACTACGGCACCAATTCTCTTGTTGCCTTCCGGTTAAGGGATGTATACGATATATTACGATGCTTCACGCATTGGCTTGGGATGTGTATTGATGCAGGAGGGGAGAGTTATTGCATACGCCTCGCTTTAGCTGAAGGTTCATGAGAAGAATTATCATGTGCACGATCTGGAGTTGGCCGCGATTGTTCATGCTCTTAAGATATGGAGGCATTACCTGTATGGGGCATCATGTGAGGTTTATACCGACTATCGCAGCTATCAGCATTTGTTCAAGCAGAGGGATCTTATGTTGAGGCAGCGCAGGTGGCTTGAGTTACTGAAGGATTATGACATCACCATTCTCTATCATCCGGGCAAGGCAAATGTGGTCGCGGATGCCTTAAGCAGGATGGTAGAGAGTATAGGTAGCTTGGCATTCATTCCAGCGAAGGAGAGGCCACTAGCTTAGGATATTCAGTCCTTGGCTAACAAACTAGTGAGGTTGAACATTTCGGAGCCCAGCCGGGTTCTTGCACGTATGGTTGCTCAGTCTTTGTTACTAGGGGGAGATAAAGGCCCAACAGTTCAATGATCCATATTTGGCGGTTCTCAGAGAGACGGTGTTTCAGGGAGGTGCCAGGGAGGTTTATGTTGGTGAGGATGGTATTTTGCGGCTCCAGGGTCGTCTATGTGTTCCTAATGCTGATGATCTGAGGGAGAGGATACTAGAGGAGGTGCACAGTTCGTGGTACTCTATCCACCCGGGGGCTACGTAGATGTATCGTGACTTGAGGCAACATTTTTTGTGTTGGAGGATGAAGAAAGACATAGTGGAGTATATGGCTAAGTGTATGAATTGCCAGCAGGTCAAGTATGAGCATTAGAGACCTGGTGGGCTACTCCAGCAGATGCCTATACCAGAGTGGAAGTGGGAGTGCATTACCATGGATTTCGTAGTTGGGTTACCGCGGACCTTGCGGAAGTTTGATTCAGTATGGTTCATCGTTGATAGGTTGACCAAGTCAACCCACTTCATTCCAGTGGCGACTACTTATACGGCATAGAGGTACGCTCATATTTATATTCGGGAGATAGTCCGATTGCACGATGTGCCTATTTCTATTATATCAGACAGGGGCCCTCAGTTCAGTTCCCATTTTTGGAGAGCCGTTTAGAGTGAGTTGGGGACCAGTATGGAGCTTAGCACATCATTCCATCCTCAGACCGACGGACAGTCGGAGCGGATAGTTTAGATTTTAGAGGATATGCTTAGAGCATGTATGATTGACTTTGGAAGGCAGTGGGATCAATTCTTGCCCTTGGTGGAGTTTGCATATAACAACAGCTATCAGTCCAGCATTGAGATGGCTCCATACGAGGCTTTATATAGTCGCCATTGTCATTCTCCTATCAGATGGTTCGAGCCTGGTGAGGCTAAGTTGTATGGTACAGACTTTGCACAGGATGCCTTGGATAAGGTGAAATTAATTCAGGAGAGGCTTCGCACATCTCAGTCCAGACAGAAGAGTTACGTGAATTAGAAGGCGCGTGATGTATCATTTATGGTTGACGAGAAGGTTCTATTGAAAGTCTAGCCAATGAAGGGCATTATGAGGTTCGGGAAGAAGGGCAAGTTGAGCCCAAGGTTTATTGGCCCTTTTGAGGTGTTGAGGAGAGTTGGGGAGGTTGCCTAAGAGCTTGCATTACCCCCTAGCTTATCGGGAGTTCATCCAGTTTTTCATGTGTCGATGCTTCGTAAGTATCATGCCGACTTTTCCCATATGTTGGACTTCAATATTATTCAGCTGAATGAGAGCTTGTGTTATGAGGAAGAGCTAGTTCCCATTATTGACAAGCAGGATCGCCAGCTCAGATCCAAGAGGTTTTCAGCGATAAAGGTTCAGTGGAGGGCCAACCAGTCTAGGAGGCGATTTGGGAGTCCAACGAGGACATGTGGAGCAGATACCCCCATTTCTTAATTAGCTCGGGTATTTTTCTATGTCCGTTCGAGGACGGATATTTTTTTAAGAGGTGGAGAATGTAACGACCCACCTAGTCATTTTGCCTTTTGGAAACTCGTTTCCTTAAATAAAACTTCTCATTCCTGCTTTAGCTAATTCACGACTTGCAGGGACGGTTGGTTCGGGATTTGGAAAGAGTTTTGGGTGAAAAAAATGCCCATTTGATTCCTTAGGATTTCCTTAAAAGAAGTTTGAGTTTGGTCAACATTTTGAGCAAACGGACCCGAATTCGTGATTTGACACTCCCTGAGGGTCCGTAGGAAAATATGGGACCTGGGCATATGCCCGGAATCAAATTCCGAGGTCCATAGCCCGAGTAATAAATTTTTATTGGAAATTGTTCATTTGAAGCTTTAAGGATTTAAAGAAAATAATTAATGATTGATTTCCTAGGTATCGGGCTCGTATTTTGGTTCTGAAGCCCGATACAGGTCCAAAATATCATTTAAGACTTGCTTGTAAAATTTGGTGTCAATCCGAGTAGTTTTAGGGCATTTTTGGCCCTTTGGAGGCAAATTAAGAACTTGAAGTTCAAAGGTTTGATTCAATTGGTTTTAGGGAGTGATTCTTAGATTTAGCATTGTTTCGGGCGTTCCAAAGGTTTGAGTAGGTCCGTTTCATGATTTTAAACTTGCCGGTATATTCGGGTGAGCCCGGGAGCCCCGAGCGTCAATCGGACGAGGCTCGAGCGAAGTGGAAATTTTGAAAAAGGGCTGAAGGTTGCTGCTTCTGTCATAACCACACCTGCGGTTGTTGGACCACAGGTGTGAGACCGCAGATGTGGTCCTTGCATCGTAGAACTGGCTCAGGTAAGCAGGGCCAGGAACCGCAGAAGTGGCTCCCAAGCCGCAGATGCGGCCCCAGCTCTTTGGCGCATTTTCGCAGATGCGGCCCTTTCCTCGCAGATACTGTCCCCTGACCGCAGATGCAGAAATTGCTACGCAGTAAGGTTCATTTAATATGGGATCTAGATCATTTTCATCAAATTTTCATTCCTCCATTGGGCGATTTGTGAGCTTTTGAGGGAAGGACTTCACTTTGCATCATAAGGTAAGTTTATCCCACCCATCCTTAATTTAATACTTGTATTTTAGGTAGATTAAACACTAGAACGTAAGAAAAATCAAAGGGTTAGAGATAAACCTAGGGTTTTGGCAAAAGATGAATTTGACCACGAGATTTAATGTGAAATGAACTAGAAATAATATATTATTGATCCCTAGGTAATAGAGAACAACTTCCTTCCAAAAATCTTGGAATCCGGGCGAGTAGGCCCGTGGTCGGAATTTAGGAAAACTTTTGTTAATGGTTGAGAAATTTCTTAAATAACAAGAATTCGATCTTGTAAGTCTATATTAATTAGTTCTTACTTCATTTAACTATTTTGGGATTGTTCGGCTCCGAATTGAGGACTTGGACTCGTTCTTGGTATTGGAAGTCCACTTTGGAGCATGGTGAGTCTCTTTTCTAACCTTGCAAGAAGGAATTGTCCCCATAGGTGTAATAATTGAATAAATTGCCACTATATGCGGGGGCTACGTATGCACTTGGTGATGAGAGTCCGTGCGTAGCTAATAATATACTAAGTCCGGGTAGTCTAGGACCCATATACATGCTCTATGTGATTTGAACATATATGTGAATAACTGTTCTAGAGTTATATATGATTTGAACATATATGTGAATAACTGTTCTAGAGTTATATATTGTTGTCTGCCTGTTGCTGTGTTTATTTATGTTTGACCGCATCGCATGAACGATTCATGAGCGGGGTAATAGATGAATCTATGTTTCGAGCCATTTGACCCTCGGCAGAGCATAATTGATTTTTACGTTGGGTCGGGCTGTACGTCCCTCGGTATTACTTGCGCATGTTCTTGCTTAGTCATTTTCTCTGTGGACTGGACTTCACATCTTCTTGATATATATATATATATATATATATGGATACCCATGATAATATTGGGATACGTACTGTTATTTTACGCTCATTAATGCTTAATACTTATGGTATTCCTGCTTATTATAAATTATTTTTCACATTATTTGACCCTAGTAGGTATCAAGTCGACCTCTAATATCTACTTCTTCGTGATTAGACAGGATACTTACTAGGTACATATTGTTTATGTACTCATACTACACTTCTGTACTTAATTGTACAAGGTCTGAGGGAGGTGTATCTGGCTATCAGTCTGATGCGCATCTCTGAGCAGATGCAAGGCTTCTACAGTGAGCTGCTTCCCTTCCATGTCGTTCAGCAGCCTGAAGACATCTTCCTTATTTATTTTGCTGTCTATTCTGTTTCAGACAATAGGATAGTGTGATTCTTTTCTATATTCTACTAGTTGCCCACAACTTGTGACACCAGGTCTTGGCACACACATTAGTAGGTTGTGTTAGTTTGGGGCCGTATGATTATCATGATTTTATTCATCGTTTCTGATGTACCTCCAACTTAAAGAACTATTTCAACTATTTCAGGATAAAGGTGACTGAAAGTTTAGTTAGTATTTTCCGCATTGGCTTGCTCAA
>MU685399.1:87577-227661 GCA_026770625.1 Nicotiana glauca
AGAATTCGATCTTGTAAGTCTATATTAATTAGTTCTTACTTCATTTAACTATTTTGGGATTGTTCGGCTCCGAATTGAGGACTTGGACTCGTTCTTGGTATTGGAAGTCCACTTTGGAGCATGGTGAGTCTCTTTTCTAACCTTGCAAGAAGGAATTGTCCCCATAGGTGTAATAATTGAATAAATTGCCACTATATGCGGGGGCTACGTATGCACTTGGTGATGAGAGTCCGTGCGTAGCTAATAATATACTAAGTCCGGGTAGTCTAGGACCCATATACATGCTCTATGTGATTTGAACATATATGTGAATAACTGTTCTAGAGTTATATATGATTTGAACATATATGTGAATAACTGTTCTAGAGTTATATATTGTTGTCTGCCTGTTGCTGTGTTTATTTATGTTTGACCGCATCGCATGAACGATTCATGAGCGGGGTAATAGATGAATCTATGTTTCGAGCCATTTGACCCTCGGCAGAGCATAATTGATTTTTACGTTGGGTCGGGCTGTACGTCCCTCGGTATTACTTGCGCATGTTCTTGCTTAGTCATTTTCTCTGTGGACTGGACTTCACATCTTCTTGATATATATATATATATATATATGGATACCCATGATAATATTGGGATACGTACTGTTATTTTACGCTCATTAATGCTTAATACTTATGGTATTCCTGCTTATTATAAATTATTTTTCACATTATTTGACCCTAGTAGGTATCAAGTCGACCTCTAATATCTACTTCTTCGTGATTAGACAGGATACTTACTAGGTACATATTGTTTATGTACTCATACTACACTTCTGTACTTAATTGTACAAGGTCTGAGGGAGGTGTATCTGGCTATCAGTCTGATGCGCATCTCTGAGCAGATGCAAGGCTTCTACAGTGAGCTGCTTCCCTTCCATGTCGTTCAGCAGCCTGAAGACATCTTCCTTATTTATTTTGCTGTCTATTCTGTTTCAGACAATAGGATAGTGTGATTCTTTTCTATATTCTACTAGTTGCCCACAACTTGTGACACCAGGTCTTGGCACACACATTAGTAGGTTGTGTTAGTTTGGGGCCGTATGATTATCATGATTTTATTCATCGTTTCTGATGTACCTCCAACTTAAAGAACTATTTCAACTATTTCAGGATAAAGGTGACTGAAAGTTTAGTTAGTATTTTCCGCATTGGCTTGCTCAACAATGGTGTTGGGTGCCATCATGACCTGTTATGGAATTGTGTCTTGACAACATGGTGTCAGAGTACTAGGTTCACGTAGGTCTCACAAGTCATGGTCAAACCTTATAGAGTCTTGTAGATCGGTACGAAGACATCTGTATTTATTTTCGAAAGGCTATAGGGTGTTAGGAAGAAATACTCTTTATTCATTCCTATCGCGCAGTGATTGGTATACAAAATTTCCCTCTTATATTCTCTCACAAATGGTGAGGACACGCACGACTGATGTTCTAGACTTGGGCGGAGTCGCTCTCCCTGGTTCTAGAGTTCGAGCCAGAGGCCGGGGAAGGGCACCGACTCATGGTAGGGGACGAGGGCGTCACAGAGCTATTCGAGTAGTACCACCATCATATCCCGTGGGAGATCCTATTATCGAGGAGCAGGGCGAGGTGCCCGTCGCTAAGCCTACCCCAGAAGTGTATCATACTCCGGGTGCACTACTCGCAGATGGGGCTCAGCCAGTTGCTGCAGTGGCACCCCAGCCCAGGCCAGCTGCGGAGGGCGATTTGCAGAAGTTATTGGATAGATAGACTAGGCTTCACCCTACGGTCTTCGGGGGAGAGCATCATGAGGATGCCCTGGAGTTTATTAACAGGTGCAGGGACAGACTGCACAATATGAGGATATTGGATTCGCATGGAGTTGACTTCACTACTTTTCAGCTTGAGGGTAGAGCCCGTAGATGGTGGCAGTCCTATGTTCTTGGCAGGCCAGCAGGTTCTCCTCCCATCACTTGGGGTCAGTTTGCACAGTTATTCTTGGATGGGTACATTCCACCCTCTGAGAGGGAAGATCTACGGTATCAGTTTGAGCATCTTGAGCAGGGTCAGATGTCTGTGACCGATTATGAGGCGAGGTTTTCTGAGTTGTCTCACCATGCACTCATGAGACTTTCCATAGATGCAGAGAGTGTGCAGAGGTTTGTTGCAGGGTTGCACTCCGGTATTTGATCTGGTATAGACCGAGAGGTAGAGATGGGTACAGAGTATCAGCTAGTGGTTGAGATTTCTCGCAGGAGTGAGGGGTATCGCCAAAGGGGTAGAGAGCAGATGCAGCAGAATAAGAGGGCTAGATTTTTGGAAGAGTTACACAGGTGCCCCAACTAGAGGTAGAGGTCACTTCGGGAGGGGTCAGCCCAGTAGACCCCTGCATTCAGCACCACCACCCTCCTCCCCAAGGTGCTCCAGTGAGACCTTATATCAGTGTGATACCGGAGAGTTCTTACCACCCACCAGCTATTCAGGGTTCCTCCGGCGGGTATTGTGGTTATTAGGGTTCATCCAGTGCTCACTTCTGTGTCGTGCCTGAGAGTTCATATCACCTACCAGCCATCCAGGGCTCCTCCAGTGGGTATTCGGGTCAGCAGGCTCATACTTCAGGGTAGCAGGCTATGGTACCAAGGGTATGCTACGAGTGTGGAGATACAGGTCACATGAAAAGGAGCTGTCCTAGACTTCGGGGCAAGGCAGTGTAGTAGGGTCAGCAGCCCCCGATTTTAGCACCAACTGCCTAGCCACCTAGAGGTAGAGGGGAGGCTTGTAGGGGTCATCTTAGAGGTGGAGGCCAGGCAGGGAGAGGTCAGCCAGCTACTGCTCAGTCAGGTGGAGGCCAACCAACCGGCGCTCCAGCAAGATTCTGTGCCCTTCCGCCCAGGCCAAATGCATTGGCCTTAGATACCATCACCATAGGTATTATTCCCTTCTGCAGTAGAGGTGCTTCGGTATTATTCGATCCAGGGTCCACCTATTCCTATGTATCATCACTGTTTACTCGATTCCTGGTTATTCTTCTTGCACCTTTGGGCACTCCTGTTCATGTGTCCACTCCGTGGGCGATTCTGTGGTTGTAGATCGGGTCTACTGGTCTTTTGTGGTTATATTCTGTAGTTTCGAGACTAGAGCAGATCTCTTGTTGCTAGATATGATCAATTTTGAGGTCATCCTGGGCATGGATTGGTTATCTCTATATCATGCCGTCCTAGATTGGCATGCCAAGACTGTTTCACTAGTGATGCCAGGGTTGCCGAGGTTGGAGTGGAAGGATTCCACAGTTGATACCCCTAGTAGGGTTATTTATTTCTTGAAGGCTCGGCGTATGGTCGAGAGGGGTGTTTGGCCTATCTAGCTTATGTTCGAGACACCATCGTAGAGTCACCGACAATTAATTTAGTTCCCATAGTTCGAGAGTTCGCCGATGTATTTCTTCTGATCTTCTTCGCATACCACCAGATCGTGATATTGATTTCTATATTGATTTGGCTCCAGACACCCAGCCTATATCTATTCAACCGTACCGTATGGCTCCTAAAGAGTTGAAGGAGCTGCATGAGGAGTTTTTAACGAAGGGGTTATGTAGACCCAGTGTTATTTGTGAAGAAGAAGGATGGAACTATGTGGATGTACATTGAGTACCGCCAGATGAACAAAGTCACCATCAAGAACAAGTATCTGTTTCCTCGTATCGATAATTTTTTTTGACCAGTTGCAGGGTGCGAGGGTGTTCTCTAAGATAGACTTGAGTTCAGGGTACCATCAGCCGAAGAATTAGGACTTGGATGTTCCGAAGACTTCATTCTAGACTAGATGCGGCCATTATGAATTTTTGGTGATGTCCTTTGGCTTGACTAATGCCCCAATAGCATTCATGGATTTCATGAACAGGGTATTCAGGCCTTATATTGATTCATTTGTTATTGTCTTCATTGACGACATCTTGATATATTCTCACAGCCTGGGAGAGCACGAGCAGCATTTGAGAGTGGTGCTTTAGACCTTACGGGAACAGAAGCTATATGCTAAGTTCTCCAAGTGTGAGTTTTGGCTAGAGTCAGTGGCATTCTTGGGACATATTGTGTCAGGAGAGGGTGATAATAGGCTGAATATAGGTAATTTAGTGATTGTTTATGCTCCCGCTTGATTATGTTCCAATGTCATAATGTGGTTAATTGATTAGAAAATGGGCTCTAATTGTGATTTGTATATATTGCAGGACAAGAAGCCTATGTGATGCCTTAGAGAGATGATTGGAACTATTTTAGAGCAAGAACGACCCCTCGGAGCTGAGTATGCCCGAAGACGAGGAAGAAAATCAGGAAATGGAAGATCTGGGCTAGTGCGCCTAGGTGCACGCCTGCGCTAATATGTGCGCGCCCGCGCCAATATGTGCGCGCCCGAAACATAAAACATGCCAACTAGCGCGGTCAGATGCGCGTCCAGGTGCGCTTCCGCGCTAGCCCAAATTTCGGGAAGGTTAATTCAGGGGTAAAATTGGAAATCTGGAGGAAACCCCACTTAACCTATATAAAGTCAAGCTTGCCCAAGGAGTAATTATCAAGTTTTTCATAGGCTAGTGCAAGGTATAGAGAGGCTAGAGGAAAAGTGGAGATTTGACCATCAAGTTCTTCTTTTCCTCCCTTTGTTTTTGCTATTTGTGATGAAATTGAACCCTATTGTGTTGAACATTAGTATGAGTAGCTAAAACCCGTTATTCTAGGGTCATGGGTGAAACATGAAGGTTGTTGTTTGACGTTTAATTCGACGAAGTTGGTTTATTATATTGGGTAGTTTATTTAATTCTGATTTTAATTATTTTGCTGAGTAGCTAACAGTGAAATACTATCTACGAATCTTTGGTTGAACTCGAAAGTGGGAACTTTAGATTACAATAGAATTAAATAGAGCAAGTTCTTGAACCTGGGCAGCGGGGAACGAATTCACAATTGGGATAGACATATACCCAATTGCCTTGCTTGGTTGAAATATGGGAACTGTAAATGCATTCTTGTTAATCTTAATTCTATATACATATAGGCATTAAGTTAGCTTGAATAGGCGAATAAGAAATCGACAGATTCTTATGAGTAATATCAACTATGTCAATCAAAAATCCATATAAATCAATTAGTCGTTTTAAGCGAAGAACACAACATGATTGTTAGCTAGCCTGTGACCCTGGAATATCATCTCTTACTGCTTGATACTCGAAATTTTGCTGGTTGTTTGGTTAATTATTTTAGTTACATTATTGCTTGATAATTTAGGTAGTAAATTAGTGATATCTCTATTTTCTGGAAAACTTCTTTGATAGATAAGTTAATTGAGTTTAAATCAGTCAACAATTAATCACAAGTCTTCGTGGGAATGATACTCTACTCACTACTTTATTATTTGACGATCACGTGCACTTGCATGAGTGTTTTAGGTCGCAACAGAGGGTATTAAGGTGGATCCCAAAAAGATTGTAGCAGTTCAGAGTTGGTCACGTCATACCTTAGTGACCGAGATCAGGAGTTTCTAGGATTAGCAGGTTATTACAGGCGATTAGTGTAGGGCTTTTCATCTATTGTGTCACATTTGACTAGATTGACCCAGAAGGGAGCCCCTTTTTGTTGGTCAGATGATTGTGATGAGAGCTTCCAGAAGCTCAAGACAGCATTGATACCGGCACCAGTTCTTGTGTTTCCTTCCAATTTAGGGATGTATACGGTACATTGCGACGCTTCACGCATTGGCTTGGGATGTGTATTGATGCAGGAAGGGTGAGTTATTGTATACGCCTCGTGTCAGTTGAAGTTTCATGAGAAGAATTATCCTGTGAACGATCTGGAGTTGGACGCGATTGTTTATACTCTTAAGATATGGAGGCATTACCTGTATGGGGAGTCATGTGAGGTTTATACCAACCATCGCAGCTTGCAGCATTTATTCAAGCAGAGGGATCTTAATTTGAGGTAGCTCAATTGGCTTGAGTTACTGAAGGATTATGTCATCACCATTCTCTATCATCCGGGCAAGGCGAATATGGTGGCGGATGCCTTAAGCAGGACGGCAGAGTGTATGGGTAGCTTGGCATTCATTCCAGCAGAGGAGAGGCCACTATCTTAGGACATTCAGTCCTTAGTTAACAGACTACTGAGGTTGGACATTTCGGAGCCCAGCCGGGTTCTTGCATATATGGTAGCTTAGTCTTTATTACCGGGGGTGATAAAGTCCCAACAGTTTGATGATCCACATTTGGCAGTTCTTAGAGAGACGGTGCATCGGGGAGGTGCCGGGGAGGCTTCTATCAGTGAGGATGGTGTTTTGCGGCTCCAGGATCATCTATGTGTTCCTAATGTTGATGCTTTAAGGGAGAGGATAGTAGATGAGGCACACAGTTGGTGGTACTCCATCCACCTAGGGGCTACGAAGATGTATCGTGACTTGAAGCAGCATTTTTGGTGGCGGAGGATGAAAAAAGACATAGTTGAGTATGTGGTTAGGTGTTTGAATTACCAACAGGTCAAGCATGAGCATCAGAGATTGGGTGGCCTACTCCAGCAGATGCCTATACCAGAGTGGAAGTGGGAGCGCATTACCATGGATTTCGTAGTTGGGTTACCACGGACCTTACGGAAGTTTGATTTTGTATGGGTTATTGTTGATAGGTTGACAAAGTCGGCCCACTTTATTCCAGTGGCAACTACTTATACGCCAGAGAGGTATGCTCAGATTTATATTCGGGAGATAGTCCGATTGCACGGTGTGCCTGTTTCCATTATATCAGGCAGAGGCCCTCAGTTTACTTCCCATTTCTGGAGAGCGCTTCAGAGTGAGTTGGGGACCTGTGTGGAGCTTAGCACAACATTCCATCCTCAGACTGACGGACAGTCGGAGCGGACAGTTCAGATTTTAGAGGATATTCTTAAAGCATGTGTGATTGACTTGGGAGGGCAGTGGGATCAAAACTTGCCCTTGGCGAAGTTTGCATATAACAACAACTATCAGTCCAGCATTGAGATGGCTCCATACGAGGCTTTATACGGTCGCTGTTGTTGTTGTCCTATCGGATGGTTCGAGCCTAGTGAGGCTAAGTTGTATGCTACAGACTTGGTACAGGATTCCTTGGATAAGGTGAAGTTGATTCAGGAGAGGCTTCGCACACCTTAGTCCAAACAGAAGAGTTACACAATTCAGAAGGCGTATGATGTATCATTTATGGTTGGCGAGAAGGTTCTCTTGAAAGTCTCGCCAATGAAGGGCATTATGAGGTTCGGGAAGAAGGACAAGTTGATCCCAAGGTTTATTGGCCCCTTTGAGGTGGTGAGGAGAGTTGGGGAGGTTGCCTATGAGCTTGCATTACCCCCTAGCATATCGGGAGTTCATCCGGTTTTTCATGTGTCGATGCTTCAGAAGTATCATGCTGACTTTTCCCATGTTGGACTTCAGTACTATTCAGCTGGATGAGATCTTGGGTTATGAGGAGAAGCCAATTGCCATTATTGACAGACAAGATTACCAGTTGAGATCCAAGAGGATTTTAGCAGTAAAGGTTCAGTGGAAGGGCCAACCAGTCTAGGAGGCGATTTGGGAGTCCGAGGAGGACATGCAGAGCAGATACCCCCATTTGTTCAGCAGCTCAGGTATTTTTCTATGTTTGTTCGAGGACGAATATTTTTTTAAGAGGTGGAGAATGTAACGACTGTCACACCTCCTTTTTACACTACTCCCCGGAAAGTGTAAGAATAAAGGGAGTTTTTCTAATTTAAGGACAATCGAAACGGGATTTATTTATTTAAAGAATTCAGTGTCGCCACTTGGGAGATTTATGGTGTCCCAAGTCACCGGTATAAATCCCGATTCGAGGACAATATTGACTCTGTTTTACAGTCCGCAAACACAGAAATTCGGGTAAGGAATTCTGTTAACCCGGGAGAAGGTGTTAGGCATTCCTGGATTTCGTGGTTCTAGTACGGTCGCTTAACTATTACTATTGGCATAATTATCTGATTTTAAAACAATTTGAACCTATGTGCAATTTTTAACTTTAGAACTGCTTTTATTTATTTTTAAAGAAGATTTAACGTCGTCTGAAATATGTCTTTGGACCGCGTCACATGAAATGCACCTGCAATCCGAAACACATATTATTCAACGTTATAAGGATTTGGATTTGGGTAACATGAAATGCACACCCGAGTTTAGGAAGATAATATTATTAAAGTAGCGCGCCTGAAGCAACTACGCATTTTCAGCTTTGCGAGGGCCATGGAAATGTGCTATACGGCACGCCTCGAATTCTAATGATTTTTTTAATACTTAAATGAGGGCCATGCGTTTGTGATTTTATTTCAAGTGGCGCCCCTCAATTCCATTTTAAAAGGATATTCTAACTAAAACTCGGAGGGACACAACTATTTGTCTTGTCTAATATGGCTCATCTCCCAATTATTTAAAAGAACCTTAATTAATTAACACTAGATATAGTTAAAGGTTCTATTTAGACTAACTAAAGTTTTACATGGAAAAAGTCGATTATTTTAAGCAAAGGACCTTGTCCCAGCGCAAACGAGCCAGTGGCTCAGCGGGAAGGGAACGACCCAGATTTCATTTGAACGAGACTATCCCATTTGGGCCCAAGAATGAGCCCAAGCTCATAAACCTGCTACTTCTGAGTGAGACTTAGCATCGAATCTCCCCAGCACAAATGAGCGCCTGAAGTGACAAATATTTGGACACAAATTTAGAAAGCCAACATGGAGACCAATACATGTGCAAAATAAACTTTGAAAAAATCACTTTTTACTTATCAGTAGGCAGCTATATGGAATTTCAACAATGAAAGCAATACAGGCTTTAAAAAAACAATCGACAACCTTATTTCAATGACATAGCTGTAGGCAAGCTTTGCCTTCCAAATTTCCAAATCAAATTAAAATCAAAATGGAAGCCTTAAATCTTAAACAAGGTTCACATGAACAGAGCTTCATACAGTAAACTAATGGCATGCCCATCTTAGCCAACTGAAACATAAATCATACTAGATGCACCAACTGATTTTTACTAAAACCAAACAGAATTCAAGATATATCAACCTGAAACTACGACTATGACCTTCTAGACTAAACTGAGTGATTCTTAATAGGAAAATTCAAAAAGCTAGAACTCGGGTACAACACCAAACATGAACTTGAATAATTAAAGACCATTCTTCACTTATTAATACAGACGCAAAATACCACACCAAGTCATTCTCACACACTCAATTTCCGAGGGAAGCAAGAGACCCTAACTAACATCTATAACTTGAAATCTAATTACAGAACATGTGATAGTAAAAGGGGAATCCAGCTTCAACTAGAATCTTCATTTAACAAAACTTCAAATCTTTTACATGCTCAAACAATCATGCTTCAATCATGAGCTAAGGGAATACGTGGGAAAGCAAAAATAGGAGGAAAAGAAAAGATTAGCAGAGCATACCAGTATCAACAGGTACAACAGT
This sequence comes from Nicotiana glauca, assembly GCA_026770625.1. Classification (NCBI taxonomy): domain Eukaryota; kingdom Viridiplantae; phylum Streptophyta; class Magnoliopsida; order Solanales; family Solanaceae; genus Nicotiana; species Nicotiana glauca. The sequence goes on from MU685399.1 coordinate 97,081, forward strand.
AGAAAATAGCACCAAAGCCACCAGTAAAACAGCTCCGAACCCCAGAATGATAGATAGCAACTCAAGAGATCAGGTTCAAACCAAACAGCCTAACAAAGCTTTAAACCAAAACTTTGACAACCAAGTTTAAGCCATTTCTCGTTCGGATGAATTCAACTGTTTCAGAAGTTGAAAAAGGATAAAAATCACAGAAAATTTTAATGGTACAGTAGAATTGTATTTCTATGTGTGTATATCAGTCTCTCTCAATGTATATCTCCTGTTTTCAGAGTTTCAGGGTATTCTTGTGTATTCTCCGTCTCCTCCCCAATGTCTGTCTAAATGTGTATATATATTCTTTAAACTTCAGGCTCTTCCCCTACAGATCAGTCAATACCCCTTTCTAGACTATGTATCCCTTTCCACTTATATTCTTTCAGCCTTTTAATTATTCCCCCATGTTATCTAATTTCCAGCTCCTAAAAGGCATTTAAACAGGGTGTCAACCCACTAATAGCACCTTTTCATTTTTAATTCATTCCTTTTCCTTTTATCAGTTCAGTAGTGCATCATTACCCCTTTGTTAGAAGACTTTATTTTAATTACTGAGGGTCCAAATTCCCCAAACTACCCCCTGAACCCCTATGGATTATTCCTGAAACCTAGTGGACCTGGGTCAGAGCAATGACCTACAGTTCTGGTCCAAATGATAGACCTGAAGCCCAAACCAAAAGGGCTAGAAATCAAGTCGATAACAAGACCAATTATGCCACATACTAATTCAACAACAATCCAATTTGGTTTAATTACCAAAGAATGTTTCTGATTAACTAAAGGAAATTAAGACGATTGAAAAGATTTACAATGAAAAAGAAAAGAAGACAACTGAACATTTAACGAGACTAAAGCACACTGATATAATCGGAAAACTAGAATCTAAAACAGAGAATTCTAACTAACATAATCAAGAAATGAAAAACAAAGATAGGAGAGGAACAGATTGTCTCACGCAATTAAAATCTAGAACAAAACACACTAATGCAATAAAAGAAAAATAGAGAGGTCGGAACAAATACCTAAAACCGAATATATGCACACTTGAAGAAAATCTTGGAGAGTCGTTCGATTCTTGACCGAAATAGACCCTAACCGTGTGTTTCTATTGAAAAACACACGGTTGCCATCTATTTCAGTCCTAAACCTTCAAATGAATCCACTGACTTGGACTTGGAATTTCTGAGCCGTGTCTTCAAATTTATATTCGAGACGATGTAGGGGTGTTCCATGGAAAATAATGGAGGATTAGGGATGAGGGGGTTGAGGAGGTTCGGAGGGGTGATTTTGGGGTTTATTGGGCAGCTAGGGTTTTTGACTCCAATTTTTTATCTGAAATTCAAAGAATTCTAAAGGGATTCAAGGAGAAGTGTTTGGAGATTTGGAAATGGGAGGTTGAGGGGGTTCTATGGTGTAAAGCTGGGGGTGATTGGAGGTTGTCCGCCGCCGTGGGCAATTTCCGGCTGGCGACAGATGGTGGTTCAGGCGGCGTTCATGTTTGGTCTCTGAAGAGACGAGTAACAGGGCTAGGGGGGATGCGATGGGAATGGTCGGGTTTCGGGGGGTTGAGGGATTTAGGTATATTAAAATAGAGTGATTAACACGAGCTGTTGGATGATTGGAATCCAACAACTGTGATTAATTCCCTATGGCAAAACGGGGTCGTTTGGTTAAATGAGGGGGCTGGATCGGTTCAGGAGTCGGGTCAAATTCGGATACGGGTAATGGGCAAGGATTTTGGGCCGTTGGATGTGGAAGAAAGAACGGTCGAGATCCATTGACATCGAAACGACGTAGTTTCACTACCACACTACGTTGTTTCACTGGTCTTGGAGACGAGCTGATTTGGACCGGGTTGGGGCTGGTTTTGGGCTGGACTGGGGCGGGTTTGGACCGGGTATTGGGTATTTTTTGGTTTGGGCTTTGTAGATTTAATTAAAATTAGCCCAACTAATTTCCTTCCTCTTTTATATTTTTTTTTTCAATTTCCTTTCTTTCATCAATTAAAACTAAAATTCTAAATTAAATTACAAGAACCCAAATTAACTTAAAAAATACTAATTAACTCCAAACGATAATTTTCACAAATAATTAAATACCAAATTAAAAGAAAGCCAAACAATTTTGACATTAAACACTAAAATGCGAAGTATGTTATTTTTTGTGATTTCTTTTCAATTTTGTAAAACAACTACTTGCTTAATTAATCAAAATTGTAAAATTAAATCCTAAATGCAAATGCAACTTATTTTTGTATTTTTTTATTAATTTAAACAAAATATACATGCATAGGCAAATGCAAATAATAACGGAAAATACCACGAAAATTCACAAAATTGCAAACAAAGAAAAAAAACATTATTTCATTTTGAATTTTCTAGGATTAATTCACATAGGGCAAAAATCACGTGCTCACAGCTGCCCCTCTTTGTCCAGAAATACGAAGAGTTTTCGTGCAAAGATAAAGTGAGCGGATACCAGCCATTTTTGCCCGTTTGAATATTCTGTGTGAAGCATTTTTTGAAAGAATTGGCCGAACCTCAGCTTCAAAGGTTTCCTACATATCCTTGGCTAAAAAGTAATCAGGTCAATGTAGTTCGGGAAGTTTCGGTAGCTGGGACTACCATGAAGCTGTGGTTTTACTGTTACTGTTGCTGCTTATTGACCTCCTTATTACACCGTGACAAAATAAAGAAGCTAGACTAAGCTATGATCTATGCATTACAAAGATTTATTCTAAAACTTGATCTTGCAGCTTTTGCTACTTGTTTGACTTGTATTCTCCAAGCAATATTCCTTCGTTGCCGACTTGAATTATAATTTGAAATGCTTTCCCCTGTTCTCCAGGTGGACGCCTGACTTCCAAAAACTTCAACTATTGTTCCTTGTTCTCCAGGTGGATGCCTGACTTCAAAAATCTTCAACTATTATTCCTTGTTCTCCAGGTGGATGTCTGATTTCCAAAATCTTCAACTATTGTTCCTTGTTCTCTAGGTGGACGCCTGACTTCCAAAATCTTCAACTATTTTTCCTTGTTCTCCAGGTGGACGCCTGACTTCCAAAAACTTAAACTATCATTCCTTGTTATCCAGGTGGACGCATGACTTCTAAAAACTTAAACTATTGTTCCATGTTCTCCAGGTGGACGCCTGATTTCAAAAATCTTCAACTATTGTTCCTTGTTCTCCTGGTGGACGCCCGACTTCCAAAATCTTCAACTATTGTTCCTTGTTTTCCAGGTGGACGTCTGACTTCCAAAATCTTCAACTATTGTTCCTTGTTCTCCAGGTGGACACCCGATTTCCAAAATCGTCAACTATTGTTCCTTGTTCTCCAGGTGGACGCCTCACTTCCAAAATCTTCAACTATTTTTCCTTGTTCTCCAGGTGGACGCCTGACTTCCAAAAACTTAAACTATCGTTCCTTGTTCTCCAGGTGGACGCCTGACTTCTAAAAACTTAAACTATTGTTCCTTGTTCTCCAGGTGGACTCTTGATTTCAAAAATCTTCAACTATTGTTCCTTGTTCTCCAGGTGGATGCCTGACTTCCAAAAACTTCAACTACTGTTCCTTGTTCTCCAGGTGGACGCCTGACTTCCAAAATCTTCAACTATTGTTCCTTTTTCTCTAGGTGGACGCCTGACTTCCAAAATCTTCAACTATTGTTCCTTGTTTTCCAGGTGGACGCCAGACTTCCAAAATCTTAAACTATTGTTCCTTGTTCTCCAGGTGGACGCATGAACAAACACTTCAACTATTGCTCTTTGTTCTCCAGGTGTACGTCTGACTTCCAAAATCTTCAACTATTGTTCCTTGTTCTCCAGGTGGATGCCTGATTTCCAAAAACTTCAACTGTTCTTCCTTATTTTCCAGATGGGCACCTGATTTTCAATATAAATGGAGAAAACAAACAAAAGAAAATCTTCTACCCCAGTTTGGTAACTGAGTGCATCTGTGAGTGTTAATTGAATCATGTTACTAAATATCTTTAACAATTTAAAAGTTAGATCCCATTATCCAGGAGGGTCCTGAAACCTTTTGGTAAGTTACATGTTTCAAAACTACATTCTATTCTCTTACTAATGAACCTTTTGTTGTTTTTTTCTCAAGATAATCTTAATATTATATCCCATTATCCAGGAGGGTCCCGAAAATTACACATCAAATCATATCTTATGAGTGACAAATGTTATGGCTGGATTAAACTTCCTTACAGCATCCCTTACTCTAAATCTTGTTACCTACTAGAACTCTTAAAGCTAGGTCCCATTATTTAGGAGGGTCCTGAAAACTCCTATCTCAAACATGCAAACTTTGAAACCAACTTATATTCCTGGGGTACATTTATGCTAGATTTTGCTACTTATGATTGTTTCGATTTTTTAAAAATAAGTCTCATTTTCCATGAGGGTCCTGAAAACTTCAAATTAAATCCTATCCTAAGAATGAGAGCTTTAAAGCCAACTTATATCTCTTTTGAATTTTAAACTAAGTCCCATTTTCCAGGAGGGTCCTGAAAATTTCCGGTCATACCTCTCTGGTTCTTTCCTTTCCTTACGGTGGGTTTCTCCGATATAAACGACATTTCCTGCCCCTGTTTCAATCAAGAAAATTCTTGTCAGTTTAAAATGTGGTGGTTGGTTGTGATACTCTTGCTGGGGATGGTTTTCTCCTTTCCATGATCTGCTTCGTCTGACTGCCTTGAACTTGGTTGAAATTTCCGACCTTCTGACTGATCCTTAGCCGCAGTATTCCTAAATATTGTTTTCTTACCTGACCCCATATATCTCCTATGATAACTGATTTACACTCGAAGAACTTGCCTGTTTATTGATTAACCACTTTCTCTATTATCCGTATCACTGAAATACCTTTTCTCTATTCAGACCCAATATCCTCTATTTGTTGCATTTCTCACGAACCGGCATCTACCCGACTTTTGTGTCTTACATGAATCCCGAATCACGTCCATTGCCCCCACTCCGTGAGTATGTTGTTCTTTCTTGACTTAAACTACTGTCCTTGGCCTGGAAGTCTGTTGCTCCTTCACTTGACATGATAACTGATTTCCATTCGAAGATCCTGCTTGTTCCTTGACTAACCACTTCCTTTGTAAACCTTAACCCAAAAAATAACTCTCTTCATTCGAACCCAATACCTTATATCTGTTGCATTTCTCTTGGACCGACATCTACCAAACCTTTGTGTTTCATGTGATCCCCATAGCATATTGATTGTTACCAAACTTCAGTGCGCATGTTGCTCTTTCCTGATTTAAACCACTGACCTTGGCCTTGGGGTCTATAACCTTTGATTTCTGCTTGGAATATCTTACTTATCACTAGTCCACCCTTTTTTCAATCTTATCACAGAAAATACTTCTTCTCCGTTCAAACCCAATATCCACTATCTGTTGCATTCTCTATGAATTGATATGTACCAAACCTTTGTATTTTGCAGGGATCCCAACGCATGTTAATTATTACCAGCTCAGTGCACTTGTTCTTTCCTAACTTATGTCACTTTGATGTACTAGCCAGATCTCGTATTTTGCAATTGGAAAGTTGATGGAAAATTTTGAAGTTATTTCTCGCTTATTCTGACCAAATAGACTCAGGAAGAGGAAGTGAATAAGAAAAAATGAACAGGGTAGAGGACAATGGAAAGAGATGATTCCTAACAAGAAAAATACAAAGTAGAAACCTATCGGATGTGATGCCAACTCTAATGACCGTGACATGCACTCGCGGCCTATTCTGTTAAGCAATTCTGATGTTTAGCTCTTGTCGTACCTTTTTGTCTTGAAACTGGGCTTCAATGCTCCGCATATCCAATTTTATTCACAATCCTTATTCGACTTGTAGTGCCTGAAGGGTTTCCACTATCAAGCCTCTCTCATTTTGGTCTTTCTCTCAACTTACAGTCACCTCAAGGTGCCCGTGAAGGTTTTCACCAAAGAGACTCTCTCATTTTTATTCTTCTCAGTTTCCGTCGCCTTACGGTGCCCGTGAGGGTTTTCACCAATAAGACTCTCTCATTTTCATTACTTTTCCTGCTTGGACCGGAGTGATGCCTCTGACATGAATCACCTCTACTTGCTCGACTTGGCATCTCTTGAAGACTGATCAGAAGGTCTTTCTTTGGACCGTAACGTGGTCTTTTGGATAGGGTTAGAAAGAAAAGGTATCAAGGCTCAAAATAATTCAACATGGGTTCAAAATTACAACTTTCGGAATCAGATTTCTTACAACAACCACAACTTCTGCCCCAGTTTCTTGCTTGGGGACTTTTGGATTTTTATTTTTTGATGGGACCCAACCGTGAGGCTGCCTACGTATCCTTAACGGGAATTAGGTCAAATTTAGTTCACACCTACTTTTGTCGTTTCTATTCTTATTTTCTTTTTTTCTTTTTTTTCTTTCTTTTTTTCCTTTCTTTTTCTTTTTCTTCTCTTTTTCTTCTTTTTTTTTCTTTAGTTCTCTTTCATTCTTCTGTTTCTAATATTTTCTACTGATTTTGAAAGAGGGATATCAAAGAAAACAAATAAGGCTCAAAGGTGTAACGAAGGATAAAGTGTTTAGATAGCAGAACAAAATATCTTCGTCATTCCAATCTTCAAAATATGCCAAGTGCAAAAAACACAATTAAACAAACCAAGGAAAACTCTCGTAACATCTTTTGATTGTACCAGACTTGATAACCATATCCGCACATTCGCCTTTTGTCAATTTTAAGTACCAATGGAAAGCACTCTTTGTTACCACGAACGACCCTGCCAATTTGGGCAACTGGCCGTTAGCTTCAACCTGACGCGGCTTGATGCGTTTCAATAGGGTTTCTTTATGTTCTACCTGCCCCAGTTTAACATGGTTCGAGTTTCAAATGATCTCAAAATGTCCAAATTTGTTCTTATTTCCCTGAAATTCCCCTATCATCTTCCCAATTGCTTCATGATTGAACTAACCTTTAAGATTAGGCCTAGAATTATGCGTGGATGTCATGTCACTAGAGTCGACAGGAAAAGAACTATAAAGAGGAAAGAACTAAACAAAACAAAATGACTAGAAATAACAGAAAACAGAGAATTGCATTAGACAGACAGGGAAAAAGTTTGTACAACAAAACTAGCACAATAAGCTGGGGTACAACCCTTAGAACAAACCTAGACAACACTAAATGAGATACTACAACCAAAGGAACTAGACACAATAAAAGGATAGAAGGGTTTGAGTTACAAGACAATATCCAGATTACAACCCTGAAATAACCTGGACAACAGAAATGACAACAAACTAAGCAACCAAAGCTCCTCTCAGGCTGACCAAGAAATGAAGCGTCTTTCCAATTACCAAGCTCAACATCTTAGCCACTATGCATCAACAATATTAGGACCTTCACAAGTCTTCATCATATTGTTCTTAACAAATTGCTTTCGGGCTCCCTTTGCCTGCTCGTCCTTAAAATCAACCTCTGATAGCGCTGAAAGGTTTGTAGCACGTGGACCTCAGAGGATCTCAGAAGAACTCTCATATTCCTTTTCAAAACAAATCATACCCACCATATGTGTCTCATTACAAGCAGGCGATGAACTTTGGCTAGTGTCTGCTGCATCTGGATGTTGCACGACAATGTCGCCTTCATCAATAAGCTTCTGAATTGCATTCTTTAGATTCCAACACTTCTCTATGTCATGCCCCGGGGCATCTGAGCAATATGCGCACCTTTGAGAAAAATCAAACTTCTTTGGAAGAGGGTTTGGCATTTTTATCTGCGTCGGCTTCAACATGTCCAATTTACTTAGCCTCTGGAACAGACTGGAATATGACTCTCCCAATGGAGTGAAGGTTTTTTCTTCCATAACCTCTCATTCGTAAAGGCTTGAATGGGCCGAAAACCCGCTCCAGGGGGTTTTCGGTGGGCTCGTGGAGATATATAGGCATTTTGTAGAGTTGCGTAATGGGAAAGTGATGTATGACTCTGGGCATTCTGTAGAGAGAAGTGGCATTGGGGAGGATCATCTGGTACACAAGGATATCCTCGTAAATGATGTCGAGGCTGGAAGTGTTGATCGGGAAAGCCCATCAGATCATCTTTTCTGTTTCTCTTTCTTCCACCCAAGCTTACTGGGATGTTCTGAATGTCTTTCGAACAACTCATGATTTTGCTTGACTTGATTCCTTCTTCTACCATCTCCCCCATTTTTACTACATCACTAAAAGGCTTACCCAAGGGCGGGATCAAATGACTGAAGTAAGTGAGCCTCTGGGCTTGTAGGAAAAGCTCAACCATTCTTTTTTCAACAATCGGGGGATTGACTTGAACAGCTTGCTTCCTCCATCTGAACCCAAACTCCCTAAAGCTTTCATCCGGCTTTTTTCCATTTTAGATAGGGAAGAGCGGTCTAGGGTAATTCCTAATTTGTATGAAAAGTGCCGAACAAAATCTTGAGCCATGTCACCTAATGTAGGCCACTTACTGACATCTTGACGATTATACCATTCCAAAGCTGCCCCAGTCAAGCTCTCACTAAAATATGCCATCAACAATCATCTTTCTCTCCAGAACTTCTCATTTTACTGCAATAATCCCTCAGGTGGGCTACCGGATCTTCATACCCATCGTACAAGTTAAACTTTGGCACTTCAAACCCTGCGGGAAGGCGAACGTCAGGGGACACAGATAATTCTTTGTAAGACATGCTACCCTGGTCTCCCCTTCCTTGTTTGTTCTTCAAGGATTGTGCTATGCTTTTCAGCCTCCTGTGAACCTTTCATTTTCAACATATGGCTCATCCCGCGGACCTTGTTTGTATGAGTAGGGAACCTTGTGGGCAACCTCTGAGGGGTAATATTGGGCATCATGAGCTTGGAGATAAGCAGGTGGATCTGGAGTGTATGGAGGATCATCTGGCATTGTGTCCGGAGTTTTGGTAAGGGCAACATCTGAGAAACCAGGTGGTGGCAGTGGTGGTGCCTTTCCAGTCATCCAAGCCTGATACATGTTTTTCATGTGCCGTCTTAACATCCTTGCCTCATTAGCCAAGCCAGTGTCATGTTCAACCAACTGCTTTTGGGCATTGGTATCAACCAACCCAATTTTGTTGTTATCTGCCATTGCCTTTTGGCTTTTAAGTTGTGGAGAGGAGTTATTATACAAACCAACCACCTTTCTTAATATTGAACAAAATGGGAGCATCCTGTTAGCGTTTGGGCTTTTAACAGATAGGCAAACGCACATTAGGGATACAATGCACCTAAGCAGTTAACCATTTCTATTATACATTTTCTCGGTTGCTTGTGTCATCCCGGCTTTTCCTAGTTATGACCTCTCCTTTTTTTTGGGCGATGACCTCCCCTTTTATTGTCGCTCATGCCTTTTTCTTTTATTTTATTTTCTTTTTTCTTTCTTTTAGTTGTATTCGAATCTTATGGAGATTTTCTACGTATCATGACCCCGCATGAATCAGACCGAGCGTAGTTCTGGCTGATAAGTGCAAAAATGACTTTAAAAAATTTTGGATTTTTTTTCAAATTTTCCATAAAAGAAAAATGTGTTTATTACAACGACACCTTTTATTACAAGATTAGCAGACTCTAAAAGTCTCTAGCATCAAAATGTTAATACAGCCTAAAAATAGACTAACACACTCTTTTTATTTTTACCAATCCACTAGGCAGTGCCTAGGGCTAGTTTTATATATATAAAAATCAAAAAACAAATACAGTGTTTGGAGGTCTTACAAAATAAAAGAGATAAACTTTGACGGAAACATTCCTCCTATTAACACTACTGAGTAAAACACTCAATGTTGGTATCACATATGATCTACTGTAAAAATTGACAATAAGAACTAGCCTTACATAGTAAAAATACACATTTGCAGATTTGGCCCAAGAGAAATGCTTTGTGAGTAATTCACTGTGTTGACCAACATAATTAACGTAAAATGTTGCGCTCACTGTTGGTCTCCATGATTTTATGTAGTATTTTCCTGTTGTCATCCTCCATTCTATTGTGATCCATAAATGTGCTGAAATCCTTCTTATTTTGTGTATATCTCCTATGATACAAGCTAAGAATTGCTTCCCCCTCCACGAGCTAACGACTGTTCTCTTGCGTCTCGTCCAGATATAATCCTGCATTTCGAACCCTGCTTCCCTCCCCATGTTATTGTCCTCTCTGGCTTGCAGCCCATTGGAATGAGTACATAGTACTAATAACACCACTTGAGACTTGGGCATAAGGAAGGGTAAAATAACATTATTAGTTCCTGCAAAAAGATCCCAAACACAGCCTTGTTCTTCATAAAAATTAGCCAACATTTGCATCTGTTATCCTTAAAACCTGCTTTCTCTATTGTGTTTCTCTTTTCTTCCACTTCGTGTGCTGTCAACGTGTGTCCTTTTGTGATCCCTTCATGAAGACAAGTTTGATACCTGTTGATATTAAACCAACTTCTCTTGTTGCTGCTTGAAAACTTGTTGAACACCAATTGTTGCAGTAAGTTCCTATTCTTCATGTTATTGCATCCCCTTTTTCCTTCTTGATTGGGCTGAGCTACCAACCATTGAAGTCGTAATAGAGGTCAATGCATGAGTACACTAATGCATCCACACACTGTCTCTAAATCACAACTTACGCACAGCCACTGTTGCCTCTCAAACATCTGTTTAAAAGCTCTAAAGTGATCGGCCTTTGTGGTCCATTCTAGCCTTGTTGCTATGCCTGTGCATCTATGTTTTTCGTCTTCAGTAGATTAAAGATTAGTCAACATATGATCCATCGGGAGATTAATCACTTCATGTAAAGTTTCTGAGGGAACTGTTCCTTTGCAACTGAAGCAATTTGTTGCATTGCATAGCATTTATATGCCATTGTGGCTCATCCAATTGTATTTTGAAGTACATAAGTAATAGCATGTATTCACAGCGTGCTGCATTGTAAAGGTTGTCCCATAAAACACACTGCCCTTAAAAGCTGCAGCAAATAGGAGTGCATCATTATATGAGTTTCACCTGCAAAAAAGAAAATTATGTCAGAGAAAACGACGATTAATTCCTCCTCCCAATGGATATGCACGTTGTAGTTTGCAAAATTCTGAGACACGCGTGCATGAGGACCAACACTACAGGCGTGGATTAACAAAGTATAAAGATGCGATGTTCTATTGTGTGTTTCCACCTTTTCCTCAAAATAACATGTTCTCCAGCATGCTTGTGCTAATGCCAATGTCTTTAACCATTCTTTATTTGAATCCTTTTTGATTATAGCCGAAACTGTTAGTAATAAAAGCCTATACCAGTAGTGCAAGCTGGACGTAGGGTCCATTGCTGCAAAATTCAATTAAAAAATACAAAGCTCAATGCGTTGCACCCTTATTTAATATTATATAACATTACACCCAAAGTGTTATGCTTTCCATGCTTCATTTGCTTTCTGCAACTTTTCATTGAATGGTTGTGCATTGTATTTCTTGTGATGTTGGTGTGAAAAAATGATCTCATGTGCCCTAAGTATTTTGTAGCTCTATTTTTCCAAACCTGTTGCAGACCACTCATATTCTCTTTTTATAAGAACAAGCGTGCATAATAAAGATCAAAATCTGTTCCAAGTGCAGCTTTTCAACTAAATCATGTGGTGTCCCGCATGCTTGCTTCGTGTCCAAAGCTTTGAGCCAACCTTGTGGTGCTCGATTGGAGAAGTTCATTCTGGGCATTTTACTCCAATTGCCCCATGCTTTTGCTGTATCTACCAGTACCCCTGAATCTCCTCTTTTTAAAAGCCCAAAGCACATGTATTCAACCTGGACCACCTTTCTTGACATTCGCATCCATGCGTGAATTCTTTTCGATCCCATAGAGAGTTCTTCCTTCATCCTATGCTTGTGCATATTATTAAAAATCTCACAGTAGCACGTACACTCATCTAACCATTTTTTAACGACTATTGACTCTTTGAAAGCATAGGGAAATACCCTCGTATTGGCCCCTGCACAAAAAAATAGATAGTTAGAAAAATTACCAACCAGTATATCCTCCGCCCTTAGGATTTGAATATATTGGTCGCATAAAAAGTCATGTCTCCTATTCCTTCCTTTCTCCTGACTTCTTATCACCTGTTTACCTTCACCCTTAGACTTGGACATTGCATCTTATATTCATTTACTATCCTCATCTCTTGTACATCCAGATTCCTAAAGTGTTGGCATTCAATTTCTCTATGATCCAATGCATGATTGGCTAAGTGATCTGCCAACTTGTTGTCTTCCCTATAAATTAGAGAAACTTTGTAATTTACCCATTCATAAGCTGCATCATTTCCTCTACCTGCTCATGTATGATCCATGGTGGTTTCCATATACCATCCATTATTTTTTTTTTAAAGCATTGAATCTGTTTGAATCCAGACATGAGAGTATTGTTGAATTCTGCAGATTCTCAGTGCTTCTACAATTGTTTTCGCTTCAGCTACTGTGTTTGTTGTCTCCTCAATCTCCTTACCTACTGCCATTACTATATCACCCATTTCATTTCTTACACAAAAACCTATTGAGCTCCTGCCAGGGTTTCCCCTGGATGACTAACACACTCTGACTGACAAATACAACCTTTTTTTAAAAATAAATCATCACTGTTTCACAAAAATTTTTATTAAAATATCTGATTTTGTCAATACGGCCTTTCAGCACTTCGAAGAAGATTTAAAGGTTGTGTTTGCTAACCGGCCAAAGTTTTTGGGAAATGACCAAAGGCGGTTGTTCTCGCAAAAATGGCCTTCCGGCGTCCTTTTGGGTAAATTTGGCTATTTTGGACAAGAATGACATTACTTTTATTTATGGCAAAACAACGACATTTATTTATCCCTAATTTTTTTTATTTTATTTTTTCAAAATAGGTGATTAACTCACTTAGCCTTTACACTGCTATTTTTCAATTTTTCTCCCATTATTCAAAAATCATTCAGCAAGCAAATCCGAAGCAAATAAATGCACAAGTAGCAAGTAAGATGCATCAGGATGGTCTTTTTATTTTTTGGTACACCTGTCCTAGACAGACCCAACCCCTGTATTGAGTCTCTAAAGTCAAATGCACATGATGCAAACAAATGTTCCTACTAGGGATCCGGCATGAGGATGATTTATTCTAGGTTCAAAAGCTGAGTTTATTGTTCTAGACCTGGCTTACCCGAGCGGACATCTCGAGCCGAGAGGGGCAGTGTACCGGGAATACAAAAGCTTCAACGGCTTTGCAACTTATCCGTACCTCATTCCAAAATTGTAATGACTCTAACAGAAGAGAAGTCACACGAAGGGTTTCGTATTAATTTATATACGATTCAACAATATCAAAGCGGTAAAAAGTGGCATTTACCACATTAGGCCCAAATATGTAATAAAATCAGATAATAAACAAGGACAAATACAATAATTATTCCAAGCTCGAATTCTGAACCCTTGACAGTTCTGGGTTCGTTCCCCAGCAGAGTCGTCAGAGCTGTCACACCTCCGTTTTACACTACACCCCGAAAGGTGTAAGAATAAAGGGAGTTTTTCTAATTTAAGGACAATCGAAATGGGATTTATTTATTTAAAGAATTCAGAGTCGCCACTTGGGAGATTTATGGTGTCCCAAGTCACCGGTTTAAATCTCGAATCGAGGAAAAGATTGACTCTGTTTTACAGTCCGCGAACACAAAAATCCGGGTAAGGAATTCTTTTTACTCGGGAGAAGGTGTTAGGCATTCCCGCATTCCATGGTTCTAGCACGGTCGCTTAACTATTATTACTGGCATATTATCCGATTTTAAAACAATTTGAACCTATGTGCATTTTTTAACTTTAGAACTTTTTTATTTGTTTTTTAAAGAAGATTTAACGTCGTCTAAAATATGTCTTTGGATCGCGTCACATGAAATGCACCCGCAATCCAAAATACATTTTATTCAACGTTATAAGGATTTGGATTTGGGTCACATGAAATGCACACCCGATTTTAGGAAGATAATATTATTAAAGTAGCGCGCCTAAAGCAACTACGCGTTTTCAGATTTGCGAGGGCCATGGAAATGTGCTATACGAAGCGCCTCGAATTCTAATGATTTTTTTAATACTTAAATGAGGGCCATGTGTTTGTGATTTTATTTGGAGCGGCGCACCTCAATTCCATTTTAAAAGGATATTCTAACTAAAACTCGGAGGGTCATAACTATTTGTCTTGTCTAATATGGCCCATCTCCCAATTATTTAAAGGGGCCTTAATTAATTAACACTAGGTATAGTTAAAGGTTCTATTTAGACTAACTAAAGGTTTACATGGAAAAAGTTGATTATTTTAAGCAAAGGACCTTGGCCTAGCGCAAACGAGCCAGTGGCCCAGCGGGAAGGGAACGACCCGGATCTCATTTGAACGAGACTATCCCATTTGGGCCCAAGAATGAGCCCAAGCTCATAAACCTGTTGCTTCTGAGTGAGACTTAGCATTGAATCTCCCCAGGACAAATGAGCGCCTAAAGTGACAAATATTTGGACACAAATTCAGAAGACCAACATGGAGACCAATACATGTGCAAAATAAACTTTGAAAAAATCATTTTTTACTTATTAGTAGGCAGCTATATGGCATTTCAACAATGAAAGCAATACAGGCTTTAAAAAAAACAATCGATAGCCTTATATCAATGACATAGCTATAGGCAAGCTTTGCCTTCCAAATTTCCAAATCAAATTGAAATCAAACTCGAAGCCTTAAATCTTAAACAATGTTCGCATGAACATAGCTTCATACAGTAAACTAATGGCATACCCATCTTAGCCAACTGAAACATAAATCATACTAGAAGCACCAACTTATTTCTACTAATACCAAACAGAATTCAAGATATATCAACCTGAAACATCGACTATGACCTTCTAGACTAAACTGAGTGATTCTTAATAGGAAAATTCACAAAGCTAGAACTTGGGTACAACACCAAACATGAACTTGAATAATTAAAGACCATTATTCACTTGTTAATACAAACGCAAAACCACACCAAGTCATTCTCACACACTCAATTTCTGAGGGAAGCAACTAACATCTATAACTTGAAATCTAATTACAGAACATGTGATAGTAAAAGGGGAATCCAGATTCAACTAGAATCTTCATTTAACAAAACTTCAAATCTTTTACATGCTCAAACAATCATTCTTCAATCATGAGCTAAGGGAATACCTAGGAAAGCAAAAATAGGAGGAAAAAAAAGGATCAGCAGAGCAGACCAGTATCAACAGGTACAACAGTAGAAAATAGTACCAAAGCAACCAGTAAAATAGCTCTGAAACCCAGAATGATAGATAGCAGCTCAAGAGATCAGGTTCAAACATAACAAACAACCTAACAAAGCTTTAAACCAAAACTTTGACAACCAAGTATAAGCCATTTCTCGCTCAGATGAATTCAACAGTTTCAGAAGTTGAAAAAGGATAAAAATCAATAAAAATTTTAATGGAACAGTAGAATTGTATTTCTGTGTGTGTATATCAGTGTGTGTATATCAGTCTCTCTCAATGTATATCTCCTGTTTTCAGAGTTTCCGGGTATTCTTGTGTATTCTCCGTCTCCTCCCCAATGTCTGTCTAAATGTGTATATATATTCTTTAAACTTCAGGCTCTTCCTCTATAGATCAGTCAATACCCTTTTCCAGACTATGTATCCCTTTCGACTTATATTCTTTCAGCCTTTTAATTATTCCCCCATGTTATCTACTTTCCAGCTCCTAAAAGGCATTTAAAGAGGGTGTCAATCTAACCCCTTTTTATTTTTAATTTATTCCTTTTCCTTTTGTCAGTTCAGTAGTGCATCATTACCCCTTTGTTAGCAGACTTTATTTTAATTACTGAGGGTCCAAATTCCCCAAACTACCCCCTGAACCCTTGTGAATTATTCGTAAAACCTACTGGACCTGGGTCAGAACAATGACCCACAGTTATGGTCCAAATGATAGACCTGAAGCCCAAACCAAAAAGGCTAGAAATCAGGTCGATAACAAGCCCAATTATGCCACATACTAATTCAACAATAATCCAACTTGGTTTAATTACCAGAGAATGTTTCTGATTAACTAATGGAAATTAAGATGATTGAAAATCTTTACAATGAAAAAGAAAAGAAGACAACTGAACATTTAACGAGACTAAAGCGAACACTGATATAATCGGAAAAATAGAATCTAAAATAGAGAATTCTAACTAACATAATCAAGAAATGAAAAACAAAGAGAGTAGAGGAACAGATTGTCTCACGCAATTAAAATCTAGAACAAAACACGATAATGCAATAAAAGAAAAATAGAGAGGTTCGAACAAATACCTAAAATCAAATATATGCAGACTTGAAGAAATCTTGGAGAGTCGTTTGATTCTTGACCGAAATAGACCCTAACAGTTTGTTTTTATTCAAAAACTCACGGTTACCATCTATTTCAGTCCTGAACCTTCAAATGAATCTACTGAATTGGACTTGGGATTTTCTAGCCGTCTCTTCAAATCGATATTCGAGACTATGTAGGGGTGTTCGATGGAAAATAAGGGTGGATTAGGGATGAGGGGGTCGAGGAGGTTCAGGGGTGTGATTTTGGGGTTGATTGGGTAGCTAGGGTTTTTGACTCCAATTTTCGATGTGAAATTCGAAGCATTCTAGAGGGATTCGAGGAGAAGTGTTTGGAGATTTGGAATGGGGAGGTTGAGGAGGTTCTATGGTGTAAAGCTGGGGGTGATTGGAGTTTTTCCGCCGCCGTGGGCAATTTTTGGCTGGCGGCGGACGGTGGTACAGGCGGCGTTCATGTTTGGTCTCTGAAGAGAACGAGTAACAGGGCTAAGGGGGGAAATGAGATGGTAATGGTCGGGTTTGGGGGAGGTTGAGGGATTTAAGTATATTAAAATAGAGTGATTGACATGAGCCATTGGATGATTGGAATCCAACGGCTGTGATTAATTCCTTAAGGCAAAACGGGGTCGTTTGGTTAAATGAGGGGACTGGACAGGTTCAGGAGTCGGGTCGGGTTCGGATACGGGTAATGGGCAAGGATTTTGTGTTGTTGGATGTGGAAGAAAGAACGGTCAAGATCCATTGACATCGAAATGACGTAGTTTCACTATCACACTACGTCGTTTCACTGGTCTTGGAGACGAGCTAATTTGGACCGGGTTGGGACTGGTTTTGGGCTGGACTGGGGCGGGTTTGGACCGGGTATTGGGTATTTTTTAGTTTGGGCTTTGTAGATTTAATTAAAATTAGCCCAACTGATTTTCTTCCTCTGTAATATATATATATATATATATATATATATATATATATATATATATATATATATATATATATATATATTTCAATTTCCTTTCTTTCATCAATTAAAACTAAAATCCTAAATTAAATTACAAGAACCCAAATTAACTTAAAAATACTAATTATCTCCAAATAATAATTCTCACAAATAATTAAATACCAAATTAAAATAAAGCCACACAATTTTGACATTAAACACTAAAATGCGAAGTACGTTATTTTTTTGTGATTTTTTTTTTATTTTTGTAAAACAACCACTTGCTTAATTAATCCTAATTGTAAAATAAAATCCTAAATGCAAATGCAACTTATTTTTATATTTTTCTATTAGTTTAAACAAAATAAACATGCACAGGCAAATGCAAACAATAACGAAAAATACCACGAAAATCCACAAAATTGCAAACAAAGAAAAAAATATATTTTATTTTGAATTTTCTGGGAGTAATTCACATAGGGCAAAAATTACGTGCTCACAACGACCCGCCTGGTCATTTCGCCTTTTAGAACCCGGTTCCCTTAAATAAAACTTTCCATGCCTGCTTTAGCTAATTCACGACTTGCGGGGACGATTGGTTCGGGATTTGGATAGAGTTTTGGGTGAAAATGCCAATTTGATTCCATAGGATTTCCTTAAAAGACTAAGTTTGACTTTGGTCAATATTTTGAGCAAACGTACCCGAATTTGTGATTTGACTGTCCCGGAGGGTCCGTAGGAAAATATGGAACCTGGGCGTATGCCCGGAATCGAATTCCGAGGTCCTTAGCCCGAGTAATGAATTATTATTAGAAATTGTTAATTTGTAGTTTTAAGGATTTAAAGAAACTAATTAATGATTGATTTCCTAGGTATCGGGCTCGTATTTTGGTTCTGAAGCCCGATACAGGTCCAAAATATCATTTAAGACTTGCCTGTAAAATTTGGTGTCAATCCGAGTAGTTTTAGGGCATTTTTGGCTCGTTTGTGCAAAATTAAGAACTTGAAGTTCAAAGGTTTGATTCAATTGGTTTTAGGGGGTGATTCTTAGATTTAACATTTTTTTGAGTAGGTCCGTTTCGTGATTTAAGACTTGCTGGTATGTTTGGGCAAGGCCCGGGAGCCCTGAGCGTCAATCGGATGAGGCTCGAGCGAAGTGGAAATTTGAGAAAGGGCTGAAGGTTGCTGCTTTTGTCATAACCGCATCTGCGGTTGTTCGACCGCAGGTGCGAGACTGCAAATGCGGTCCTTGCATTGCAGAAGCAGCTTAGGGATGCCAGGCCAGGAACCGCAGAAGTGGCTCCCAAGCCGCATATGCGGCTCCGCAGATATGGCCTGAAGACCGCAGATGCGGTCCCAGCTCTTTGGCCCATTTTCGTAGATGCGACCCTTTCCTCGCAGATGCGGAAATCGCTTGGCAGTGAGGTTCATTTAATATGGGTTCTAAATTATTTTCAACACATTTTCATTCCTCCATTGGGCGATTTGGGACCTTTTGAGGCAAGGACTTCACTTAGCATCATAAGGTAAGTTTATCCCTCCCATCCTTAGTTTAACACTTGTATTTTAGGTAGATTAAACACTAGAGTTTAGAAAAAATCAAAGGGTTAGAGCTAAACCTAGGGTTTTGGAAAAAGATGAATTTGACCACGAGATTTAACATGAAATGAACTAGAAATCATATATTACTGATCCCTAGCTAATAGAGAACAACTTCTTTCGAAAAATCTCGAAATTCGAGGGCGTGGGCCCTGGTCAGAATTTAGGAAAACATGTGTTAATGGTTGAGAAATTTCTTAAATAACTAGAATTCGATCTTACGAGTCTATATTAATTAGTTCTTGCTTCATTTAACTAGTTTGGGATTGTTCGGTTCCGAATTGAGGACTTGGACTCGTTCTTGGTATTGGAAGTGCACTTTGGAGCGAGGTGAGACTCCTTTCTAACCTTGTAAGAGGGAATTGTCCCCATAGGTGTAATAATTGAATAAATTGCCACTATATGCGGGGGCTATGTACGCACTAGGTGACGAGAGTCCATGCATAGCTACTAATATGCTAAGTCTTGGTAGTCTAGGACCCATAAGAATTCTCTATGTGATTTACTTGTAACGTTATGCTTAAATTCGGATTCATATAAACCATGTTGATTAAATTAAATGAGACTAGTGGTAGGAACCTTATTTTTCCTTGGCCTTTTAAAGAGAAATTGAACATACCTGTGAATAACTATTCTAGAGTTATATACTGTTATCTGCCCGTTGTTGTGTTTAATTATGTTTGACCGTGTCGCATGGACGATTCGCGAGCAGGGTAATTGATGCATCTATGGTTCGAGCCGTTCGACCCTCGGCAGTGTAATTTATTTTTACGTTGGATCGGGTCGTGCGTCCCTCGTTATTACTTGGGCATGTTCTTGCTTAGTGATTTTTTCTGTGGACTGGACTTTATATATGCTTGATATATATATATATATATATATATATATATATATATGGATACCCACAATAATATTGGGATAGGAACTGTTATTTTACGCTCATTAATTCTTAATACTTGTTCTATTCCTGCTTATTATAAATTCTTTTTCACAGTATTTGACCCTAGTAGGTATCAAGTCGACCTCTCGTCTCTACTTCTTCGATATTAAACGGGATACTTACTAGGTACATATTGTTTATGTACTCATACTACACTTCTGTACTTAATTGTACAGGGTCTGAGGCAGGTGTATCTGGCTATCAGTCTGGTGCGCCTCTCTAAGCTCGAGGCTTCTACGGTGTGTTGCTTCCCTTCCATGTCATTCACTAGCCTGAAGAAGTCTTTATTATGTATTTATCTATCTATTCTGTTTCAGACAGTAGGATAGTGTGATTTTTTTGTATATTCTACTAGTTGCCCACAGCTTGTGACACCAGGTCTTGGCACACACATTAGTAGACTGTATTATTTTGGGGCCGTATGATTATCATAATTTTATTCATCGTTTCTGATTTATCTCCAACTTAAAGAACTATTTCAACTATTTTGGGATAAAGGTAACTGAATGTTTAGTTAGTATTTTCCGCATTGGCTTGCCCAGCGATGGCGTTGGGCGCCATCATGACCTGTTATGGAATTGGGTCGTGACAACATGGTATCAGAGCACTAGGTTCACGTAGGCCACACAAGTCATGGGCAAACCTAATAGAGTCTTGTAGATTGATACGAAGACGTCTGTATTTACCTTCTAAAGGTTATAGGGTGTTATAAAGAACTACTCTTTATTAATTCCTATCGTGCAATGGTTCGTATACTAAATTTCCCTCTTATATTCTCTCACAGATGGTGAGGACATGCACGACTGATATTCCAAAACCGGGGGGAGCGGCCGAGGGAGGGCACCGACCCATGGTAGGGGATGAGGGCATCCCAAAGCTATTCCAGTAGTACCACCAGAAGATCCCATGGGATATCCTGTTATCGAGGAGTAGGGCGAGGTGCCCGCAGCTGAGCCCACCCTGGCATACTTTATGACAACACCGAGATTTCAGGAGGTTATGGGTCGTATGCTTCGGTTCATGGATTCTATGACTCAGGTTGGTTTATTTCCAGCAGATCCGGCTACCTCACAGGCAGCGGGAGGAACACAGACCCCTACTGCTCAGGACCTGGACGTAAAGCTGCAGTGTCTCATACGCTGGGGGCACTACCCGCAGATGGGGCTCAGCTAGTTTCTGCAATGGCACCCTAGCCTTGGCCAGCTGTGGAGGGCGATCCACAGAATTATTGGATAGATGGACTAGGCTTCACCCTCTGGTCTACGGGGGCGAGCGTCACGAGGATGCCCCGGACTTCATTGACAGGTGCAGGGACAGACTACACAATATGAGGATATTGGAGTCACATGGAGTTGACTTCACTACTTTTCAGCTTGAGGGCAGGGCCCGTAGATGGGGGCAGTCCTATGTTCTTGGCAGGCTAGTAGGTTCTCCTCCCATCACTTGGGGTCAGTTTGCACAGTTATTCTTGGATAGATACATTCCACCCTCTGAGAGGGAAGATCTACGGTATCAATTTGAGCATCTTGAGCAGGGTCAGATGTCTGTGACCGATTATGAGGCGAGATTTTCTGAGTTGTCTTGCCATGCACTCATGATACTTCCCACAGATGTAGAGAGAGTGTAGAGGTTCTTTGCGGGGGTGCACCTCGGTATTCGATCTGGTATGGCCCGAGAGGTAGAGATAGGTACAGAGTATTAGCTAGTGGTTGACATTGCTCGTAGGATTGAGGGGTATCGCCATAGGGGCAGAGAGCAGATGCAGTAGGATAAGAGGGAAAGATTTTTGGAAGAGTTCAGAGTTGCCCCAGCTAGGGGTAGAGGTCACTTCGGGAGGGGTCAGCCCAGTAGACCCCCGCATTCAGCACCACCACCCCGTCCCCGAGGTGCTCCAGTGAGACCTTATTTCAGTGTGATGCCAGAGAGTTCTTACCACCCACCAGCTGTTCAGGGTTCCTCCGGCAGGTATTCTGGTTATCAGGGTTCATTCAGTGCTCACTTCAGTCCCGTGCTAGAGAGTTCATATCGCCCACCAGCCATCCAGGGCTCCTCCGGTGGGTATTCAGGTTAGCAGGCTCAAACTTTAGGGCAACAGGGTATGGTACCGAGGGTATGCTACGAGTGTGGAGATCTGGGTCACATAAAGAGGACCCGCCCCAGACTTCGGGGCAAGGCAGTGCAGCAGGGTCAGCAGCCCCCGATTTCAGCACCAGCTGCCCAGCCACCTAAAGGTGGAGGGCAGACTGGTTGGTGACATCCTAGAGGTAGAGGCTAGGCGGGGAGATGTCAGCTAGCTACTGCTTAGTCAGGTAGAGGCCAGCCAACCGGTGCTCTAGCCAGATTCTACGCCCTTCCGCCCAGGCTAGATGCATTGGCCTTAGATGCCGTCATCATAGGTATTATTCCCATCTGCGGTAGAGATGCTTCAGTATTATTCGATCAAGGGTCCACCTATTCCTATGTATCAACATTGTTTGCTCGATTCCTGGTTATTCTTCCTTGCACCTTTGGTCACTCCTAACACTCCTGTGGGCGATTCCGTGGTTTTAGATTGGGTCTATCGGTCCTTTGTGGTTACATTCTATAGTTTCGAGATAAGGGAAGATCTCCTGTTGCTAGATATGATCGATTTTGAGGTCATCCTGGGCATGGATTAGTTATTTCCATATCACGTCGTCCTAGATTGCCATGCCAAGACTGTTTCACTAATGATGGCAGGGTTGCCAAGGTTAGAGTGGAAGGGTTCCACCGTTGATACCCCTAGTAGGGTTATTTCCTTCTTGAAGGATCGACGTATGGTTGAGAAGGGGTGTTTGGCCTATCTAGCTTATGTTCGAGATACCACCCCAGAGTCTCCGACGGTTGATTCAGTTCCCATAGTCTGAGGGTTTGCCGATGTATTTCCTTATGATCTTCTTCGCATGCCACAGGATCGTGATATTGATTTTTGTATCGATTTGGCTCCAAGCACCCAGCCTATATCTATTCCACCATACTGTATGGCTCCTAAGGAGTTGAAGGAGCTGCTTGAGGAGTTGTTAGCGAAGGGGTTTATTAGACCCAGTATAGCGCCTTGGGGTGCACCAATGTTATTTGTGAAGATGAAGGATGGAACTATGCGGATGTGCATTGACTACCGATAGTTGAATAAAGTCACCATCAAGAACAAGTATCCATTGCCTTGTATCGGTGATTTGTTCGACCTGTTGCAGGATGTGAGGGTGTTCTCTAAGATTGACTTGAGGTCAGGGTACCATCAGCTAATATCCGGGACTCGAATGTTTTGAAGACTACATTCCGGACTAGATACGGCCATTATGAGTTTTTTGTGATGTCTTTTGGCTTGACTAATGCCCCAGCAGCATTCATGGATTTTATGAACAGGGTGTTCAGGCCTTATATTGATTCATTTGTTATTGTATTCATTGACGACATCTTGATATATTCTTGCAGCCTGGGAGAGCATGAGTAGCATTTGAGAGTGGTGCTTCAGACCTTGCGGGAACAGAAGCTATATGCTAAGTTCTCCAAGTGTGAGTTTTGGCTAGAGTCAGTGGCATTCTTAGGACATATTGTGTCAATAGAGGGTATTAAGGTGGATCAAAGACAATTGAAGCAGTTCAGAGGTTGTCACGTCCTACCTCAGTGACCAAGATCAAAAGTTTCCTGGGGTTAGCAGGTTATTACATGCGATTCGTGCAGGGATTTTCATCTATTGTGTCACCTTTGACTAGATTGACCCAGAAGGGTGCCCCTTTTCGTTGGTAATATGATTATGAGGAGAGCTTTCAAAATCTCAAGACAACTTTGACTACGACACCAATTCTTGTGTTGCCTTTCGGTTCAGGGATGTATATGGTATATTATGATGCTTCACGTGTTGGCTTGGGATGTGTATTGATGCAGGACGAGTGAATTATTTCATATTCCTCGCGTTAGATGAAGGTTCATAAGAAGAATTATCCTGTGCACGATCTAGAGTTGGTCGTGATTGTTCATGCTCTTAAGATATGGAGGCATTACCTGTATGGGGCATCATGTAAGGTTTATACCGACCATCGCAGCTTGTAGCATTTGTTCAAGAAGAGGGATCTTAATTTGAGGCAGTGCAGGTGGCTTGAGTTACGGATGGATTATGACATCACCATTCTCTATCATCCGAGCAAGGCAAATGTGGTCGCGGATGCATTAAGCAAAAAGGTAGAGTGTATGGGTAGCTTGCCATCCATTCCAGCAGAGAAGAGGCCACTAGCTTGGAACATTCAGTCCTTGGCTAACAGACTAGTGAGGTTGGACATTTCGGAGCCTAGCCGGATTCTTGCATGTATGGTTGCTCAGTCTTTGTTACTGGGGGAGATAAAGGCCCAACAGTTCGATGATCCACATTTGGCGGTTCTCAGAGAGACGGTGCTTTAGGGAGGTGCCAGGGAGGTTTCTATTGGCGAGGATGGTGTTTTACGGCTCCAGGGTCGTCTACGTGTGTCGCGCCCCCTTTTTCTTCTCAAAATCGAGTTCGTGACATTTGGGAGGACAACTCATTCCTCTTGAGAATTGGGTTTGATTTGAAGTGTCGCCACCTAATGATTAGGGTGCATTAGGACACCAAGGAGATTTTTGATTTGAGTAATTAGAGATTGGGTAAAGGCTTGAAATTATTCTAAGGGGAAGGTGTTAAGCACCCCTCATAATCGACTAGTGTGGTTCCCGGTCAAACTATTATTGTGAATCTAGATGCGAATAACATGTAGATGAATAAAACTTCAAATAAGAGGGGATTTTCACATAAGGTTTTACAAACAAATAATTTGGGAAGAACTAAAAGAAAGCTGATTTTTCTTAAAAAAGAAAGAGTTTGAAATTCTTTTAAAAGAGACAAGAAATAAGGGAAAGGGGGTCCTAGGTTTATTAACAATATGGATCACCCCACACAATGCCCGGTAATCACTTCTTAATGAGGGACTACGCGTGGCATTATCGCGTGGTCATCATATCCACATCTACCCTTCCCACCCCATTAAGGTACTAAAGCGCGTAATGGTCTCGTTTACTTATTGCATGCTATTACCCGTCCCAATCCTATCAGTCCCGGAGGCATTTAGGACTACTAATCCTAAAGGGGAGGGGTATTAGGCTTATTTGTGGTTTTAAAGGTAAAAATTCTAAGGCGACATACAAAACATGTATAGAAAATTGAGGGAAAGCACATTTCAAATAAAAAGGGCTCAGATATACCTCCTTTACACAAAGAAGAACATAATTTAGCATGACTTACACATACTAGTTAAGGTCTAATTAAGTACTGAGCATGCGAAAACTTAAAGGTTGAGGCAGACTGATTTATTACATAATTCAGATAAGAAGCCCAAATCAAGCCTGCCTGTTGGTTGTAGTTATTAACAGAACTGATTTATTTAAAACTTTACCCTAAGGCTTGCGTAAGTGTGGGACAAGGATCCTATAGGCATGGTATTTACTGAATTCAGAATGTAATAACAATAAACGAAATACGTACTGGTTAAAAGATAGTCAGATTATTAAGGAAAGGCAAGTTTTTACGGAGGTTGTAAGTTTTGCAAGTGATGATACATTGTTATTACTAGTTTTAGCTCTATACGCGAATAAAGTGATTCAGATTCATTTAATAGTTCCAATAGACATGCTTTCTATGCGTTGTTGATTTTAAGCCTTTTGTAGATATGGTATAAAAAATGCAAAAGACTAGTTTTAAACCTATGAACATGATATCTAAGTGCGGAAATTGTTAAAACCTATAGACATGATATCTAAATGATGAAGTTGTTTTAAAGCCTTATGAGCATGATTTCTAGATGAAAAGATGAATATACAGGATTTGAAAGGTCTTATAGGCATGATTTTTATATGCATGCAGATTTCAGAATGACTTATAGACATGGTTTCTATATGCATGCAGATTTGAAATACATAATCAAGGGATCTATATGCATATGCGGATTTGAAATACCTATAGGCATGGTATTTACCCTTTTGCATACATGATCACCCTCCCTTTTCACTATCCATCCCCAAGAGTTTATTACAAATTATTACTGCCTAGAATAAAGTAAAAAAATATACATCAGAAATAAAAGTACAACCAAGGAGAGCTTGATTTAGACTTCATGTCTGAAATATGAGGTAAACCAACTCCATGAGATCATGATCCAAAGACTTTCTCCAATTTGAGTGTGTTAGAGTTCCCTAAGAGTCTTAAATGAACACCGGGTAGTGCTCACACCCAAATGTATTACCAGATTAAAACAAGTGCAGTGTGGAAAAGCCACCCCTCAAGTGTCCAGGTTCAGAGGGAACTCAAGGTCCCAAGGCAAGGCTCACAAGAGGGGGGGAAACTTAAAGACTAAGAGATAGTGCAAGTGCATAAGCAGAATTTTGAGAGGGGAAAGGGGAAAAGGAGAGCGAAATAAGTAAACATAGGGGGTTCAGGGGAATAGGAAAATTGAAAAAGGCAAGGGCAGGCTGTGGGCATGCCTAGCAATAGAGAATGCTAGTATACCATAAGCTTGCCCAAACACACATTAATAGAGGCTAGGATCCCAGGGGATCAGGTTTGATTCATGGGTAACAATATACATATTGCCATGATCCAAACCATAGC
Source organism: Nicotiana glauca (assembly GCA_026770625.1). Taxonomy (NCBI): domain Eukaryota; kingdom Viridiplantae; phylum Streptophyta; class Magnoliopsida; order Solanales; family Solanaceae; genus Nicotiana; species Nicotiana glauca. The sequence goes on from MU685399.1 coordinate 123,592, forward strand.
TTAAAAACACAAGGGGGTAGGAATAGGGATTCATAACAGAAAAGGAAGGAAAAGAAATCAGTAATGCTGAACTATACACAAGCAGTAAGTAGACAGGGATAAACACGTTGTTGTGGTGCTGAAACTTAAATCAGAACATACCAGTTTCAAAGAAACAGGTAGAGAAAAGCAGCAATTCTTGCAAATAGGCCACAATGCAAATAATAAGAGAGAATACTATTACGTGTAAGTATGAGTTCAGAAAGACTATAAGTGTGTGTGTTAATGAAAGAGTAGTGTATTTATAGTGTGACAAACATGCAGAACTAAGGTAAGAAAACAACTAAGGAACTGAGGTATCAATTAAAAATCAATCAATACAAGATTTCCCTAAATTGAGGAACTCAGATTCAAACGGGAAAACTATTTAAGGGAAGGAGTCAAATAAACATCTGGTGCAAAGCATGCAATTAAGGTTAAATACATAAAAAGTTATTTAAGGGTAGAATTTTGAAATACACAGTTGCATAAATAAAGTAAGAAAAAACAATTAGTAGCCAGTAAATCAAGGATTAGAGATTTTGTGATCACTGGTTCATGAATGAACCAAGTCAGAAAAGTTGAGAAAAGTTTTAACTTAAGTCGAGTCACATGGAAATCATAAAACAAGGAATCAATCAGACCTATATAGAAGGAAGTCTGAACTAATCACAAAGTTAAAGCCATTTTAGAGGGAAGTTCAGCACATATAAAGAGCATACAAAAATGTTAAGCTGAAAGAAGATGTTGTGTAAATGCAAAATCAGTAGATAATAGACTATAGGAGCATGGTGGCCACATAGGTTAGAGGAGATAGTATCAAATAGCGTGCCAACGGTCCAGCTTAAGGACCTTAGAAAAGTTTTAGTAGAAAAATCAGAATCACTTAAAGAAACAGAGATTTCAAGACTTAAAATTCCGAGACTCAGTTGAGAAACAAGTTCAAAACCTCGAAATAGTTAGGGTTTCTGAAATCAGACAGCTTTAAAGATGAAGAACAAACATATCACATAGCCAATATTCTCAAACCCCGATGAACCCCTAAATTTTAGGGTTTTACCATCAATCGAGTGCCGAGATGAGAGGGAAAGTAATCAAGAAAGCAAAAGATACTTAGTCGAAACAAGTACAAAGGTCTTAGAAAGGAACTGAGACCTTCGACATGCTTTTCAGTAACAGAAACTCATTAGAAACAAATTAAAAGAGTAACATGTGACTCACAGTAAAAGAAACAAATAAGAACATGGTAGGAGAATCTTAACAAGAGCACAGTAGGAGAGACATAATAAAAGAACATGGTAGAAGATATTTAACAAGAACACAGTAGGGAAGCGTAATAGAAAAACACACAAGAGAAAAAGAAAATCAGAGAAACATACAAGAAAATCAGAGAAACACACAAGAGAAAAGGAAAATCAGAGAAATGTAACTCAAAACCCTAGATCGAAAACATAAAGATTTTGAAAGCATAGTTTTTTAAAAGAAATATCAGAAAATCGTTTAAAGCTTAGGGAAAACACAGATTTGGAACAGATCTAAAGAGATCTGAAAAACCTCAAAAACTAGGGTTTCAGAGGAACCCAAATGGTGAGAAAGACTTGGATCGTCGTTGATCTTAACAGGAGGAATCGAGGCCAGGCTCGAATAGACATGTCCAGGCTCAAAGATCGGCTCGAAAAGGAGTGAAACCTGCTCAAGTGTCTGGGCCCAGCTTCTTCGTGGTCAAGTCATGAAAATTCAGTAACCAAGCGTGAGGAGCCATAGGAGGCTGGTAGGTAGTGAAACCACCATAGATTCAAGCCAGAAGGTGGTCGGAGAAGATGAATGGAACCCATCGGAGTGGAGGGGGAGGGGGAAGGTTCTAGAGAGAACCAGAGATAGAGAGATACAGGCGAGTGAGGAAATGAGAGGTATTGGGGGTCGTTTGGTTTAATTTGGTAAGCATGGATCTGGACCATTGATAAAAAATGATATTCGGGTAGGATTTAATTCGAGCTGGGTCGGGTAGATTTAGGATTGGGCTTGGGTATTAGGTTGGTTTAATTTGGGTTGGTTATTGGGTTTAATTAGGCCAAATTAAAAGGCCAAATGTGGCTATAAGTTAAATAGCCCCTTTTCCCCATTTAATTTATTAAAAATAGTAAATGAATTTCTGAAAACTAATTAAAAGCAAATAAATGATTTATAATATATAATTATCAATTTAAAAATATAAAATCTCATTTTATAAATATGAGACAAACTTAAACCTAAAAATGACTAATATTGCAATTATGCAATTTTGTCCTTAAAAATACCAAATAAATTTGTAAAAATGTGTGATAAATATCTTAGCTAAATTTTAGTATAAACATAAGAATCCAATAAGTGAATCACCAAAATGACAAATTGGGGATAATTATTGGTTTTTTTTTTCTTGATAAAATAGGTAGTAAATTGATTTATAAATCCTTGAAACATCAAGAAAAATAATGCAACCCTGGGATATACTTATATATGCCTATATAGTCTATTTTGAAGGTATTTTGCACTATTTAAAAATACAGGGAACAATTGGCTATCAACAGCTGCCCCTCTTTACCTAGGAAGGATGAAAGAGTTGTCGGGCAAAGATATGATGACCGATTTTGACCGGATGAAACGACTTGAAGAGGGTTGACCGTGCTCTGGATTTTGAGCTGCCTACATATCCCTGGTCTTACAGGAACCAGGCCATATGTAGTTTAGGATCCATCGGCGGAGTATGCCGATGGAGGCCTTTCAAGAAAGGATGCAATATTCAGGTTGGGATGAATGGTTAAGGTGTAATAGGGCTACGGGAATTGGAGCTAGATTGCTCCTGCCGAGATGGCCGTTGCTTGCCGGTTTACCTACAAATAAGCAATACAAGCATATATTATGCATAAATTTAAACATGATGCAAGTTCTCGTCGGATCATGAATGTTGTCTTTGGATGGTTAGGATGACGTCCTGGGCCATGAAGCGTATAATAAAGGATTCGCAGTCCATGAAATAATGCTCTCGGTCTATGATAATGATGCCTCCGAACTATGATGCCTTTGAATAATGATATGCAAAATATAAAAGGGATCCTCATGCCATGGCATGGTATTCTCGGGCTATGAAAATGGTTCCTCCGAATAATGACGTCCTTAGATAATTTGGAGATCTTTCATTCCATGAAATGTAGTAGTTGGCGATCTTTCAGCCCATGAAATGCAATAAGTGGTGATCTTTCAGCCATGCATAATGTAAAACAAACTGGCGATCTTTCATCCATGCAAATGTAAATAAGGCGGCGATCTTTCAGCCATGTAGAATGTAAAATAAAGCGGCGATCTTTCGGCTATGTAGAATGCAAATAAGGAGACGATCTTTCAGCCATGTAGAATGTAAAATAAAATGGCGATCTTTCAGCCATGCAAAATGTAAAATAAAGCGGCGATCTTTTAACCATGAAAAATGTAAACAAGGTGGCGATCTTTTAGCCATGCAGAATGTAAAATAAAGTGGCAATCTTTTAGCCCTGCAAGTGTAAAATAAAGTGGCGATATTTCAGCCATGCATAGGGTAAGAGGGTGCTTGGTAGTTTGGGTAGGCTGATATGTGATTGGAGGCATTGGGTATGTTTGGTATTTGATGGGAGATTTGGTTCTCTATGCCACCATTACGGCTCCTACGTCCCTTTTCTTGGATACACCGCCTGACTGTAAGGCCTTGTTTGTAGCCTGCAAAGCTTCAAAATTCATAACGATACCACTTTTGATGCCCTCTTCGATTCTTTCTCCTAGCTTGATAATGTCAGAAAATTTGTGGCCTTCGATCATCATCAGTCTCTCATAATATTGTGGGTCTTGGGCCCGAACAAAGAATTTGTTCATTTGCTCTTCTACCAAAGCAGGCCTAACCTTAGCATCTTCGGACCTCCATTGAGTCGCATACTCGCGGAATGTTTCAGTGGGCTTCTTCTTCAAATTTTGAATATAAAATACATCTGGCACGTTCTCCGTATTGAACCCGAATCTGTCCCTAAAATCATACGCCACGTTTACCCAGTTTGACCACTTCTTCGGATCTTGGCTAATGTACCAAGATAAGGCGTCTCCCTTTAAGATCCTCATGAAAAGCTTCATGCAGATTTTATCGTCTTTTCCTACTCCAACCAATTTGTCACAGTACGTTCTCAAATGGACCCTTGGATCCCCTATACCATCAAACATTTCGAACTTAGGAGGTTTGTACCCCTCGGGCAGTTCGACACCAGGTTGTATGCAAAGATCTTCGTAGTTTAGTCCCTCAATTGCCTTACTACCTTCAACACCTTGAATACTGTGAGTCAACCTTTTAAGTTCTTCGGCCAAATTTTTGATGAGCAAGTCCCTAATATCATACTCAGGTGTGCTTGAGATGGGCTGGGTGGAGTGTGGCACAGTCTCCACGTAGATGGGGGTATTATGTTGGGTGTGGCAGTGGTCATTTGTGGAGTTCTAGGATGAGCAATGGGGTGTTATTTGAGGTATGGAAGGTATTGCAGTGGTGGTGAAGAGTGGGATGGTTTTGTTGCTTTGGGACATTTTGTGAAGGTACAGGATTCTGAGTATTTGGGAAAGTAACCTCTGGAGTGGTGAGGGAAAATGACAGGTTTTCCAAATTCCAGACTTGATCAAGTTCTTCCTGAAACTTCAACAGCTTTTGTTCTAGTTGGGATGCATTTTCCTTAGGGGCCAGAGTACCATGAGTGACCTCTACTCGTTCAGTTGAGTTGTTCGAATCTTCCATTTTCCCTTTGTTCTTGTGTCTGACAGGACTTAGAGGAGGAGTAGGTGGAGGGCCCCTGGATCTCGTAAAATATGATGATGTCACCAGAGTTCACGAACTAACCTTTGGGGAGGGGAATAAACAAAAGGTAACAAGTCAGTGATGATTATAAGAAATGTTGCAGTATTTAAACATATAGCGCGGGAAAGTAAACGTGTCCTAATTTTGGGGACCTCTTTATGCCCGAGTTAGGCCTAGAAACAAGTTGATTTGGAGAACTTAGAATGCTAAATGCCTCATTTCATTTATAAAAAGTAGACGAATCCCAAATCGACAATAAATAACAAGAAATAAAAGTCACTAGTGTCCATTGGCCTTATTACATTCATAAAACAAAAAAAGTAAATTCCTATCTACTTGGTCCCAGAAGGACCTTCCTCAAGTTGAATGCTCTCGTTGATCAAATCCTCCAGTTAGTGTAGGCATAGAGTAAAAATGCCTTCGTCGAGTGTTCTCCTTCGTTTCCCTCAGCGTTCTGGCAGTCGGTGACTCTCTTCCTCACTTTCCCTTCCAGTTCTAGCAGACTATACTCCAGATATTTCAACTTTTTGATAGCTTTTGCGGCCCTCTCTTTCCACTCGTTGATTTGGTCATTTGATGGAAGATTCCTCCACCAGTCTAGCAAGATTGAGGGTGTGCTAACCATTCCGAAGCTAGGGACCTCGTTCTTTATTTTCTGCAGAACAAAAGGGTTAGACCCTACCCCCATCAGACTTGACTATTTAATATCAACAATTAGCATGAAAGCATTTAGTTCTCCAAATAAATCCACAGAACGTGACGATGTCTGTTTGGGTTCTAGGGAAATCCAGTGGACTTTGGACAAGGTTGTCTTAAAGAGTCATTATGCGGACAACATAACTTACTCGGCTAGATTTGACCATGATGCATGCACAATTTAAATAGAGTAGGGTTTCTATGTGGTTTTAGACTGGTACCCTTGAGCGGACAACTCAAGGGGGAAAGGCGCGGAACCATCGACTACACCGTTGATCGACTGGTTTTACCGTAAATATGCTTTTTTCGGATTTTGGGGGTGATAATATCAAAAGAGCGCAACCACTCATTATAAGTGTTGCTATAGGATTTTGTTTGGCACGAGTGAAATATGATGTTGAGCATGATTATGCAACAGTTAAAGGCATGTCGTCATGTGTTTGCACGTTAAGAAAGCAGTAAATACAACAGTATCATAACGTAAATTAGTAGTAAAGGAAAGCAGTAAAGAAAAGAAAAAGGAGACAAGTCAGTTTTGCAATTGAAAAGAAAATTGAATGCTTAAAGAAAAATGAACAAATAATTGGGCGTAATAAAGCATAAATTCACAATAAAGGTCTGAAATGGTAAAATCCTAGAATATCCCAGCAGAGTCGCCATGCTGTCGCGCCCCCTTTTTCTTCTTAAAATCAGGTTTGTGACATTGGGAGGACAACTCATTCCTTTTGGGAATTGGGTTTGATTTGAAGAGTCGCCACCTAATGATTAGGGTGCATAAGGACACCAAGGAGATTTTTGATTTGTGTAACCAAAGATTGGGTAAGGGCTTGAAATTATTCTAACGGGAAGGTGCTAGGCACCCCTCAGAATCCACTAGTGTGGTTCCCGGCCAGACTATTATTGTGAATCTAGATGCAAATAACACGTAGACGAAAAAAACATCAAATAAGAGGGGATTTTCACATAAGGGTTTACAAACAAATAAAGTGGGGAAGAACTAAAAGAAAGCTGATTTTTCTTAAAAAAGAAAGAGTTTGAAATTCTTTTAAAAGAGACAAGAAAGAAGGGAGAGGGGTTCCTAGGTTTATTAACAACATGGATCACCCCACACAATGCCCAACAATCACTCCTCAATGAGGGGCTACGCATGGCATTATCGCGTGGTCATCATATCCATATCTACCCATCCCACCCCGTTAAGGTACTAAAGCGCGTAATGGTCTCGTTTACTTATTGCATGCTATTACCTGTCCCAATCCTATCAGTCCCAGAGGCATTTAGGACTACTAATCCTAAAGGGGAGAGGTATTAGGCTTATTCATGGTTTTAAAGGTAAAAATAAGTCGGGATTTTAACATATTTTATGCCACTACTTGCCTATGCTTTGGTTATAAATTGCAACAAAATAGTCCAAAAATGCTCACATGTTGTGCTTGATTGCAGGTTTGATCGACAAAGTGACAAATGTCAAAGATCGGCTCGAAAAGGAGTGAAACCTGCTCAAGTGTCAAAGACTAAGTGAATTGAGGAAAAGAGAACCTAGTGCGGACCGCGCAAAAGTGAATGCGGCCGCACTAGGAGGTTCATAGAGTTGACATATTCAGGCTGGAGGCAACGCAGGTGCGATATGATTCTCGTAGACCGCAGTTAGGCTCCGCGGCCGCACTACTCTTTTGTGCAGTCCGCGGAGCAGAGATTTAGAGACCTCAGAAGTTGCAAATTCCAAGCAATGCGGTCCGCGCTCATACTTGTGCGGACCGCGCCAACTTCCACCGCGGCTGCGGTACACTTCTATGCGGTCCGCGGTCCTCAAGTTCAGAGAAGCATAAATGTGAATTCAGAGAGCCAGTACGGCTGCGGTTCATTTTGCGCGGCACGCGCTGACCCCGCAGGGGTATTTTTGTCCAGTTTTTCTAGCCTAGTATAAATAGAACATGTTACCACTTTTAGGTTAAGTTTTACATTTCAGACTTAGCTGCGCTCGTGAGACTCGATTTTGTATCCATTGTTTGCACTTTTGCTCTTCATTAACGATAGATTATTATAGTTTCTTCTTAGTAATCAATTAATATGCTTAGTTATTCATCTATTTCTTTAATTTTTGTATCTAGCATGAGTAGCTAAACCCATTAGCTAGGGTTGTGGCTCAACCCTAGTGTGGGTAATTAATTGGTGTTGTCATCTAGGGTTTGATTGATTATGGGTGTTTGCTAGCTATTTGGGTTAAGTTTATGTTTTAATTTCGAATTTGTGGTTGCAAACATTGATTCAAGCTTAGTGGGTTTGACTCTTCTTGAGAAATAGAGTTTATGACCCTAAAATTGACCCAACAAAGGATTGGGATGGACTCATGAGAAATGATAGTCCCAATTAACGGGTTAAATCTCGAGATAGTAATCACCCTATTTGAACCCTAGTTGCTTGTCCTAATTTGCCACCCAATTGGTTTCGAGAGAGTCAATTGGGCAAAATCACTCTCTCTACCGAGAGGTGTGAGAGTGGATACAATTGTGCAACGGTTATAGCATAAGCCCCAAATATGTCAATCTATCCTTAATAACATCTACCCATAATTAGTCACCTAGGTGATGTCACGACCCTAGTGCCTTTCTTCCCATTAGATACAACTTAGCAATATTCACGTAGCATAATTTAGTGTTAATCATTAGTTTTATAATAGAAGTTATAAAATCAAGAACCAAGAATGTTTGAAGTGACATTAGGAGTACAAACACATCTCTAGAGTAGACAGAAAATCCAACTCCACTACTAGCTCCCTGAGGAAATCGATCCCGACCTCTATTCGGGTAAAATCTATTGTGACCCACTCTTCCTACCTTGGTGTAGCATCGAGTTGGCAGTGATCACTTTTTGGCACCGTTGCCGGGGAGCTTACGGTGTTGACTACCTGTTTAGCTAGTTTTGTGTTTTTCTTCTCTTTCCTTCTTGTTTTATAATTTTGTTTGTGTCGATTACTCAGGTACAAATGGCTCTCAACATTAATGACCCTCTTAGCAAGGCCATGGCGGGGGAGGAGGTAGAAGATATTGGTCATGATGAGCTTCCTTTACCTCAAGCTCCATGTAGAGGCGGTCAGGCCAATGACAACAATCCTATTCCAGACCCTCCTCCGCCACCGCCAAGAGTGTCCCCAAGAGTTCTCCCTAATCAAGGGTATGCAAGTGCAATCGTTCCTCCTCGAATCCGGGGAACTTTCAAATTACAAATGTCATGTAGACCTTGCTCGGGCAAAGAGGGTATTTTACGGACACCTCCGATCAAAATGCTTACAAGCACTTAAAGGGGTTCGTAGATCCATGCTAGGATAGCAAGCAAACAAAAGTGCCCGAGGATGCGTTGAGATTGAGGCTTTTCCCGTTTTCTCTTCGGGGTAAGGCGTTGGATTGGTTAGAAAGGCTCCCCAATCATTCTATCACCACATGTGATGAATTGGCGGACAAATTTATTCCCATGTTCTTTTCTCCAATTCATATGGCGGCTCTCGGTATGAAATCCTAGCATTCAAGCAAGAGCCAACGGAACCTTTGCACGAGATATGGGAAAGATATATAACAATGGTGAAGGAGTGCCCTAATAACGACATGACCGAGGCAATGATCCAACAAACTTTTTATCAGGGCATCAACACCACCAATCAATGCATTGAAAATCAATTGGCCGGAGGGAACTTTATGAATCTTTCTTACCAAGGGGCATGTGATGTACTTGATGAAATGGCTGACACCTCTTCGGCATGGCAAAGCCGAGCAAATGTGCCCCAAGGTGATCCCACAGTCACCCACTTGCACAAGGAATTGCACGATCATGGCCAAGCTATTACCGAGCTTACAACAACTGTGAATCAATTGGCAAAGGCACAATTGCAACAAGTCCAAAACCCGTGCCAAGTCAATGCAATAGAAGGTGTTTCTATGTTGAAAGGGAGGAAAAGAGGGCAATAACAACCTCAAGGTAATTGTGAGCAATTTGACAACAACTATGATGGTGGTGGTTATTCGAATGAGTGCTATGATGATCAAAGCGAGGAATGGCAATATGTCAATAACTACCAAGGGAATAGAGGAAATCAAGGGAATCAACAATGGCATCCCCAAGGAAATTGGGGAAATCAACAAGGCGGTGGTAATTGGAATAATAACAACCAACAACAAGGTGGTAGAAATTGGAAAAACAATAATCAAAACAACAATTGGGGTAACCAAGGTAACAATCAAGGCAATTGGAACGGGACTAATAATAATTGGAACAACAACAACAATCAAGGAGGGTGGAATAATAGCGAAAATCAAGGCAACCGGGGGCAAGGCTTTCAAAGGCCCCCATGTACCAACAACCAAACAATCCACCTCTGTTTCAATCTCAAGGGTCAAGTTCTTCGGGTAATGATATGGGAAGGATATAAATGATGTTCGTACAAATGATGAAGAAGAAACAAGACTCCGATGCTCAATTGGCTTCCCACAATACCTCTATTCGAAACTTGGAGGTGCAAATAGGCTAAATTTCTCAATCATTGAGTACTCAACCTAAGGGTGCTCTACCAAGTGATACCGTAGTGAACCCGAAGGGAGGTAACAATCATGTGATGGCAGTTACAACTAGAAGTGGGAGAGGCGGTGATGTGCATGCCTCGAAAGGAAATCAAGTTGTGGATGATAATGTTGGGTTCCAAGAAGATGTAAGTACTATGATAGTTGAAGAGGTGTTTGAAACCAATATGAACAACGAAGTGAGGTTAGATATTGATGAGGCCGAGGTAGAAACAAAAGATGCCATGAACCCGTCTAGGGAACACGTGATTGATATACCCGTGCCGGTGGTGCCCAAAGGCAAGGCATCTTTTCCTAGACCACCTCCAACTTATCCTCAATGGTTAGCAAGCAAAAGAGTGACAATCAATTCAAAATGTTCATTGACATGATGAAGATCCTCACAATCAATGTCCCTTTGGTTGAGGCACTTGAGCAAATGCCAGGGTATGCAAAGTTTATGAAAGATTTGGTAACAAAGAAGAGGTCAATGGAGTGCGAAACAATTAAGATGACTCATCAATTGAGTGCTATCGTGCATTCTATGGCCCCGAAACTTGATAACCCAGGAGCTTTTACTATCCTCTGCACTATCGGTAGTGTGGATTTTGCCAAGGCCCTTTGTGATTTGGGGGCTAGCATAAATTTGATGTCTTATTCGGTCTTTAAGACTTTGGGAATCGGACAACCTAGGCCAACCTCAATGAGACTTCAAATGGCGGATCGGTCATTAAGTGACCCTTGGGCATAATTGATGATGTTCTTGTCCGTGTTGATAAATTCATACTACCGGCCAACTTTGTCATATTGGATTGTGAGGTGGACTTTGAAGTGCCGATTATTCTTAGGAGACCTTTCCTAGCTACGGGGAAGGCATTGTTTGATGTTTAAGCGGGTGAGTTAATTTTCCGAGTGGGAGATGAGAAGGTGTTATTTCATGTTGCAAATCAATGAGATAACCCAATAGCACGGAGGTGTGTTCATTTGTGGACATTGTCACAACTGTGATAGTGGATGACACAAGTTCCATGATGATTTTATGCATGAAAAAGGCGGGNGCCTCTTGAGGCCGTCCTTCTTAACATGGATGTCAATGATCATGCTAGTAGAGTGGAGTGCATGAATTCATTGCATGGTATGGGTTCATATTCATATGAGCCTAGGAAGTTATCCTTGGATCTTGAAAACCACAAAACTCCACCAACAAAGCCATCGATTGAGGAGCCACCGGTGTTGGAGTTAAAACCACTTCATCCACACCTCAGGTATGAGTTCTTGGGCTCAAATTCTACTTTAAATATTATTATTTCTTCTCGCCTCACTAACTTGCAGGCAAATACGCCACCTTGCGGTTCTAAAAAATAGGAAGAAAGCAATTGGGTCGACATTGGCCGATATTCGGGGAATAAGCCCCACCTTTTGTATGCATAAAATTATCTTGGAGGATGATGTGAGGCCTTCCTTAGAACATCAAAGGAGGCTAAATGAGGCAATGCAAGAGGTGTTAAAGAAAGAAGTGATCAAGTGGCTTGACGGCTGTGTGGTTTATCCAATTTTCGATAGCTCATGGACCTCTCCAGTCCAATGTGTGCCAAAGAAAGGAGGGATAACGGTGGTGATAAATGAAAACAATGAGCTTATTCCCACTCGAACCATCACCGAGTGGAGAGTTTGCATGGACTCCCAAAAACTCAACAGGGTGACCCGGAAGGATCATTTCCCGTTACCGTTTGTTGATCAAATACTTGATCGCCTCGTGGGGCGAGCTTTCTATTGCTTTTTGGATGGTTACTTGAGGTACAATCAAATTTAATCGCCCTGGAGGACCAAGGGAAGACCACATTTACATGCCCATATGGTACATTTGCTTTCTCCCGGATGTCATTCGAGTTGTGCAATGCTCTGGCGACCTTCCAACGTTGCATGATGCTATTTTCACTGACATGGTGGAAGACATATTGGACGTCTTTATGGATGACTTTAGTGTGGTTGGTGACTCCTTTGAAGAATTATTGGTCAATTTGGATAGAGTATTGGCCCGATGTGAAGAAACTAACCTTGTTCTTAATTGGGAAAAATGCCATTTCATGGTTGAAGAAGATATAGTGCTGGGTCACAAGATTTCTAAGCATGGGACTGAGGTAGACAAGGCTAAGATCGAGGTGAATTCAAGGCTCCCTCCCCCCACTTTTGTCAAAGGAGTGAGGAGTTTTCTTGGGCATGCTGGGTTCTACCGGCGGTTTATCAAAGATTTCTCGAAGGTTGTGAATCCACTTTGTAAGTGTTAGAGAAAGATGCCAAGTTTGTTTTTGATGAAAAATGCATGGAGGCCTTTGAACTTTTAAAGCACAAGTTGACCACAACTCCTATCATCACCGCACCCAATTGGAGTTTGCCCTTTGAACTAATGTGTGATGCAAGTGACATTGCGGTGGGGCAGTTTTGGGTCGACGAATTAGCAAAATGTTCCATCTCGTGTACTATACAAGCAAGACTATTAATGAAGCTCAACAGAATTAGATGGTGACGGAGAAAGAATTGTTGGCAATTGTATTTTCCATGGAAAAATTTAGGCCATATCTTATGGGGGCGAAGGTGATTGTGCATACGGACCATGCCGCCCTTAGGTATTTGATGACCAAGAAGGATTCCAAGGCAAGATTGATGAGATGGGTGTTACTTCTTCAAGAATTTGACTTAGAAATAGTGGACTGGAAGGGAAGTGAGAACTAAGATGCAGACCATTTGTCCCGGTTGGAGGAAGAAGGGAGGCCATGTGATGGCCTTGAAATAAATGATACATTCCCCGACGAGCAACTTCTTTTCGTGTCAATGTGTGACATGCCATGGTTCACGAACATCACCAACTTCATTGTGACCGGAATCATCCCATGTGAGCTCTCTTCCAACCAAAGAAAGAAACCCAAGAGGGATAGTTTGGATTTTTATTGGGATGATTCGTACTTGTATAAAATTTGCATGGATGGTGTGATTAGAATATGTGCCCCGGAATGTGAACAATTGAGCATTTTGGAGGCTTGTCACTCCTCCCCCTATGGTGGCCATCATGGAGGGGTGAGGACGGCTTCAAAGGTCTTGAGTTGCGGTTTCTACTGGCCAACTTTGTTTAAGGATGCTAGTGATTTGATAAAGAGATGTGATGCATGCCAAAGAACCGGCGGAATTTCTAAAAGGGATGAGATGCCTCTCAATACGATTCTCGATGTGGATATTTTTTATGTTTGGGGCATCGATTTCATGGGTCCTTTCATGAGCTCTTGTGGGAACACTTATATTCTCGTGGGGGTGGACTATGTCTCAAAGTGGGTCGAAGCCGTGGCTTTACCTAACACTGAAGCGCGGAGTGTTGTGCCATTTTTTAAAAGGAGTATTTCTCAAGGTTTGGCACTCCTCGTGCTATCATTAGTGATGGGGGGTCTCACTTTTGCAATAAGGCTTTTGATTCATTGCTTGCCAAGTATGGATTAAATCACAAATTTACTACCCCCTATCATTCTCAAGCTAGTGGTCAAGTGGAAGTCTCCAACCGAGAAATAAAGAGTATCTTGTATAAAATAGCCAATGCAAATCGGACCGATTGGTCAAAAAAGTTAGATGATGCTTTATGGGCCGATCGGACCACGTCCGAGACCCCAATTTGTATGTCTCCATACCGGTTAGTATTTGGGAAAGCATTTCACCTACTGGTGGAATTGGAGCACAAAGTTGTATGGGCCTTGAGAAAGTTGAACTTGGAATGGGATGTTGCAGCAAATCTCCATGTTGAGCAACCTAATGAGCTTGATTAGTTTAGATTTCATACCTACTCCAGCTCGTCCTTGTATAAGGACAAGATGAAGTATCTTCAAGACAAATATGCTCGGGGAAAGGAATTCAAAGTTGGTGCTTTGGTCCTCTTGTTCAACTCCCATCTAAGATTGTTTCCCTGAAAGCTAAAATCAAAGTGGAGTGGGCCATTTGAAGTTGTATGTGTAACCCCATTTGGTGCTCCTTATCTAAGGAACAAGAATGGTGAAATATTCAGAGTCAATGGCCATCCTGCGAAGCATTATCTTGGGAATATTGATGATTGCCACGTGGTGGCTATGGTACATTTCAAATGATGTGTTGGTAACCCGCGTCGTGCCGTGATATTAAATCAGGCGCTTCTTGGGAGGCAACCCATGTCTTTTTCTTTATCTTTGATTTTCTTTGTAGCTTAGGATTTTTGAGCTAATTGGTTGCGAGATATTGCAGGGATTGTGTTGATGCAGTGCAAAACAAAGTGGAAAAAATTGCACAGTCTCTAAAGTTTGCCAGTGCGGCCGCGGTGCGCTTTGTGCGGTCCGCACTGGCATAAGCTGAATATGGTGATCTCTAAAGTTTTCCACCGCGGCCGCATTCCATTTAGTGCGGTCCGTGGTGGGCCTCCGCGGGAGAGGTCTCTTTTGTGCGGTCCGCGGAGGCTGCCTACTGAAACTTCAATAGAACAAATCCAGCGCGGTCCGCAGTCAGTTTTGTGTGGCCACGCCAGTAGGTGAGTATGGGTCCCACGGGTTGTCTATAAATAGACCCCAAGGGTCACCATTTACCCTTTTCGACCCCTAAACTCTCAAAGCCTAAAATCACTGTGCATTTATAATGAGTCCGTGATTCTTGTTTAAGATTGTTTAAATTGCACTTCATCTTTACATCCGGTAATGTTTCTTTCATCTCTTGTTCATTTAGTGATTAATTTTTATTTTATTTTCTTACATTTAGCCCATAACTTCTGTTTCTTCCCATTTTTCTTTATTTTGTTAGTTTAGATTAGTTTTCATGTTAGTTGTAGGCTGCTTAATGTATATATTGAATGGGCGACCTGAGTAGGGACAAAGTAGGTGTACAAATTTGAACAAAAATGGCAAAAATACAACCCTAACTTAGTGCCGTAAACCCTAGCCTCTGCGGCCCGCGGTCGCCTTAGCGCGGTCCACGGTGCCTTGACGCGGTCTGCGTTGCCTTTTTGTGCGAACCACGGTGTTCTTTGACTACAAGTTGACTTTTTCCAGCATGGCCGTATTCACTTTCATGCGGTTCGCGTTGGCCTACCGCGGCCGCAATCCCATTTTATGTGGACCGCGGTGGGAGATTCAGAGAGTTGTTATTTTGGGTCCTTGCCCAGCGCGGACTGCGGTCCCTTTTGCGCAGTCCGTTGTGTCTGCAACGCGGTCGTATTCCTATTTGTGCAGATCGCGGTGCTGTGTTCTGCAGCTGCGTTCTGCAACAGTGTTCTGCAATACTGCACGTGTTGTCTGCAATCTATTTCATACATCTATTTCACTGCTTGTGCTTATACTAACCATCTTAGATATGTATGCTTGCAGATAATGGTAAAACAAAGAGGCAAGGGTTCCAAACAACCCGGCAGAGGTGATTCCTCCCGGGGAGGCAAAGGCAAAATGATAAAACTCACTCCCCAAGTTCGGGAAAATATAAAAAAGACAAGGAAGGTAATAAAAGCTGCAGACAGAGCTTCTTCTCATTCTTCAGGGAGTGAGTACGTGCCTTCATAGGACGTCTCTTCATATTCCATTCCGACTCATGTTCCTGACTGGCCCGGGAGGTTTAGACTGACTGATGATACTCCTGAGCCATTACCCACTGCCAAAGCTCCATATCATATACCTTCTGAGTCGTCTAAGGGCTCAGTAGCCGGCAACGATGAGTACTCCACCTCCCCCACAGCTTCATTATATAGGTAGAGTGCAGGCGGACGTGCTGAGGGTGGTAGTGACAGTGATGAGGAGGTGCCCTAGACTGGTATACCTCAGGTTGGGGGTGTTGACTGGACTAGAGATCCAGCATCTTGGGAGGATAGGTTCGTCAGTTAGTTAGCATTACACAAGTTTAGGGTATAGTGGCCTAAACGAAAGTTGATTCGGGAAAGAAGTTTTGTTGAGCGAGACCTTCTACTTCTCCTTCCCAATGTGCATAGATAATTTCACATTCGGTTGGGTTGGGATCACTTTCGGAGTAATTGTGTAAAGGCAAATGAGCACATGTTCAAGGAGTTCTATGGCAATGTGGCTCACATCTTGAAGGGCACCAAGGTAACCAAAGTGCGGAAAAAAAAGGTGATCTTTACTGGGCAAGCACTCAATGAATACTTTGGGTTCGATGATGAGGATGAGACCCTTTATAATGAAAAGTTGGCAATTGGTAAAGAAGTTTGTCTATGGTTAGCCTCATACCTAGAAGTCCCGGGTATTGTTCCAGAGTGGGTGCGAGTAGGAACCAAAATCTTTTAGAAGACTTTCAACTTTGAGGCTCGAGGTTGGTGATCTTTTGTGTGCAGTCGGCTTGACCCCTCTACCCATGATCAGACTATTCCACTTACCTGGTCCTTTCTTGTTGCTTCTATTACGGCCGGATACCCTATCAATATGGGCAATGTGATGTCCCGTGTAATTACTGTTGTAGGGTAAGAGCATGATCGGAACTACCCTTTTCCCAATACCCTCACCATGTACTTCAAGGAAATGGAAGTGAAGAAGAAACCATTTGATATCAAGGTCAAACCAGTGGCTCCTTTCACCTAGTTCAGTATGAAGGGCCCAGACAACCCTAAAGACAAAAACTACAAGCCACATGCCTCTGCCCCAACTGGCCAGTCTGAGGAGCCAGTTGCGGTAGAGCCTTATACTGAGCCCTTTACCATGCCTGCTGTCACTACAGTTGAGGACTTGCCTCCAGGACCTTCCTCTACTGCTTATCCCAGTACTTCAGCTAGCCCGAGAATCCCATCTTCCCGGAAGTATCCCATCACTGCCCATCAGCTGAGCCAAGCACTTCATAGCATGAACAACTAAATGTCAGCTGCGAAATCCAATTTGTCTACTCTATCTTCCACTATTGAGGCTCAATCTGCACCACAGACAGCTCAGATACCTCAGTCTATTGAGGACACACTGAAGAAGCTCCTGGAGAACTAGGAAAAGATGATGAAGACACAAGATGCCTTGTCTAAGGCAGTGGAGTCACGGGGCAAGGCTTTGAAGGAACTTGCCTGGGAGCACAAGAAGATGAGGAAATCATGGGCTTCCAAGGAGTCTGTGAAGGAGCTCAGAGCATATATGGACAAGCTATTGGCGGACCAAATGCCTCTAGACTTGCTATTCGGGAACCCAGCCCCAGCAGCAACACCAGTAGCACAGCCACAGCAAGAGCAGGCACCCAGGCTTCCAAGGAAGAAGAGGAAGCTCCCTAGTACAGCTGATGCAGATATTGAGGTGGCGGCCCCACAGGAGGCCTCCTCCAGTTTGCCACATGATGCACCTGACATCTAGCCGGTCCAGGAACAAGACCCAACCCCAGCAGCTGAGCAGCAGGAGACCGGGAACCAGTATGAGGTTCCCACACATACAGAGGACTTGGGGACCACTGATGATCCCATGCAGACGGACCAGTCTTAGGGAGCCACTATATCCTTTCTTGTGACTTTTTGATACTTATTTTGATAGTTGGCATTGGGGCAATTCCAGCTTTTATTCGTGGGGGTGCGCCCTATTTTTTTTTATCTGGATGACTGTATATATTTGACTTAGTTTATGTTTCAGTGATTTTCTATTTTGGTCTGTATATAACTTTACATTTAGCTACCTTTATCGTACTTTTTATTCTCTTTTTGGTCTGTATATAAAGTTACATTTTTGTACATATTCAGTTACATTTTTGTACATATTCATCCCTCGTTGTATATTCTAATCCCCTATTGTAAATATTTATTCTATTTTCTATTTTCGTATTTTCGTAAGAATTTTTCATTTTTAGCTTCGTAGTTAGGCTCACAGCCCTTTGTTTTGTTTTTGGCATTTTCAATAAGCCCTTGGTTTTCTTAATGCCACGGTTCTTTCTAATGGTGGAGTATTGTGTGAACCGGGTGGCTCGTCCCAATGATGGATGGTGTGACAACCTTCTTAAGGGTTTGAGTCCATTTTTTTTATTTTTCTTTTGTTTTTAGTAGGTTTTAGTTAAGGGTACTTCAAGCGTAGCTTCACTTGGTCCTAACACATTTTCCTTTGATCCCATGGTCAAAGACAAGTGGTTGTGTTTAGGATGGTGAAAGTAGTGACCTTGAGACTCTTGGGTTGACCAAACAAACATCATGTGGTCTTTCGGGACTATTGTGTGCTCAATCGTATCTAAGGTTGTTGTGGGCGCCCGATTCTATGTCGTTAGCGATCCTTGAGTGTGTGTGGTGAGAAATTGAATTATGAGTCCAAGTCCCGAGCCAATGGTCTAGAACTTGCCTTCAATGTTTGTTGAGGCAAAATTTTAAGTGAAATTCGACTTGAAAAGTGATTATATGCTCTCCTTGATCCAAATGATAAGTTGAACAATTCCATAGCCTACCAATGAGATAATCCCTAGCTGACCCTTTTTGAGCCTTAAATCTTCTTATTTCATGAACCAATGCTAAGAGCCTATACCCGATTCTACCCTCTCTTGGCACCCACATCTTTTCTTGAGTAATGGCAACATCTAAGTTTGGGGGGAGAGACAAGAAAGGAAGAAAAAAAGGGGTAATAGGTACATAAGCAAAAGAAGAAGGAAGGCAATGAAAAAGAAAAAAAAAGAAAAGAAAGCCCAATATGAAAAAGAATAAAAAGGGATTCAAAGAAAAACAAAAGTGAAGAAGGTGTGGAAAAAGTAGAATAAGGAGAAATGTTTTGAATTGCTTAAGAAAGAGTGACAAAGTGTCTCTCTAAGCCCTTGGAAGAGGTGAAATGACTCAAAGAGTCAAGCAAATTCTGCCAATGAATCAAAAGAAGTGCTTGAGGGAAGATTGAACCCACTTGAACAAAAACATATCATACCCTTACCAAAAAGCCTTCACATTAACTCCACAAAAGCCCTATATGATCTTGATTTGGATGACACTCGCATTAGTGGATACTTACATGAAGGTCAAGTATATGGTACTTAGAGCCGGACTTGTGACATTTCCTTGTGAGAGATGAGTGAACCCTCATTAACCTCGGTTTATGTGCTTATACTCGAAAAGGTGAGGTTTGCTTAGGGAGATTTGAGGATGTATGAGTTTGGGTTCCACAGCAACTAAAGTAATTGAGAGAGTTCATTGATGTAATGAGTCAATTTTTGATGCTCTTGTGTCACACTTGATCCATAGTTTTCAAGGTTTGAATGTTGTTAGTGATCCATTTGTATTGAGGGCAATTGCTAGTCCCAATTGATGCTTGTTGAGGTCACTTTAGGATAGCTGAAAATACTTGGATTGTCCTTTCAGGGGTGGATCTTATTTTGTTTGCTTGAGGACAAGCAAAGGTTTAAGTTTTGGGGAGTTGATAAGTCGGGATTTTAACATGTTTTATGCCCCTACATGCCTATGCTTTGGTTATAAATTGCTACAAAATAGTCCCAGAATGCTCACATGTTGTGCTTGATTGCAGGTTTGATCGACAAAGTGACAAATATCAAAGATCGGCTCAAAAAGGAGTGAAACCTGCTCAAGTGTCAAAGACTAAGTGAATTGATGAAAAGAGAACCTAGTGCGGACCATGCAAAAGTGAATGCCGCTGCACTAGGAGGTTTAGAGAGTTGAAATATTTAGGCTGGACGCAAAGCGGACGCGGTACGATTCTCATGAACTGAGTTCAGGCTCCATGGCCGCACTACTCTTTTGTGCGGTCCGCAGAGCAGAGATTCAGAGAGCTCACAAGTTGCAAATTCCAAGCAATGTGGTCCGCGGTCATACTTGTGTGGACCGCTCCAACTTCCATTGCGGTCGCGGTACACTTCCACGCGGTTCGCGGTCCTCAAGTTTAGAGAAGCATAAATGTGAATTCCAAGAGCCAGTGTGGCCGCGGTCCATTTTGCGCGGCCTGCGCTGACCCCGCAGGGGTATTTTTGTCCAGATTTTCCATCCTAGTATAAATAGAATATTTTACCACTTTTAGGTTATGTTTTACATTCCAGACTTAGTTGCGCTCGTGAGACTCGGTTTTGTAGCCATTTTTGGCACTTTTGCTCTTCATTAATGATAGATTATCATAGTTTCTACTTAGTAATCAATTAATATGCTTAGTTCTTCATCTATTTCTTTAATTTTTGTATCTAGCATGAGTAGTTAAACCCATTAGCTAGGGTTGTGGATCAGCCCTAGTGTGAGTAATTGATGGTTGTTGCCATCTAGTGTTAGATTGATTATGGGTGTTTGCTATTTGGGTTAAATTTATGTTTTAATTTCGAATTTATTGTTGCAAACATTGATTCAAGCTTAGTGGGTTTGACTCTTCTTGAGAAAGAGAGTTTATGACCCCAAAATTGACCCAATAAGGAATTTGGATGGACTCATGAGAAATGATAGTCCCAATTAATGGGTTAAATCTCAAGAGAGTAATCACCCTACTTGAACCCTAGTTGCTTGTCCTAATTTGCCACCCAATTGGTCTAGAGAGCCAATTGGGCAAAATCACTCTCTCTACCGACAGGTGTGAGAGTGGGTACAATTGTGCAACGGTTATATCCTAAGCCCTAAATATGTCAATCTATCCTTAATAACATCTACCCATCAATTAGCCACCTAGGTGATTTCACGACCCCTAGTGCCTTTCTTCCCATTAGATACAACTTAGCAATATTCTTGTAGCATAATTTAGTGTTAATCATTAGTTTTATAATAGTAGTTATAAAATCAAGAACCAAGAATGTTTGAAGTGATATTAGGAGTACAAACACATCTCTAGACTAGACAAAAAATCCAACTCCACTACTAGTTTCCTGAGGAAATCGATCTCGACCTCTATTCGGGTAAAAGCTATTGTGACCCACTCTTCCTACATTGGCGTAGCATCGAGTTGTCAGCGATCAGACATACAAAAACATGTATAGCAAATTGAGGGAAAGAACATAACAAATAAAAAGGGCTCAGATATACGTCTTTACACAAAGAAGCACATAATTTAGCATGACTTACACATACTAGTTAAGGTCTAATTAAGTACTAAGCATACGAAAACTTAAAGGTTGAGGCAGACTGATTTATTACATAATTCAGATAGGAAGCCCAAATCAGGCCTGCCTGTTGGTTGTAGTTATTAACAGAACTGATTTAATTTAAAACTTTACCCTAAGGCTTGCCTAAGTGTGGGACAAGGATCCTATAGGCATGGTATTTACTGAATTCAGAATGCAACAACAATAAATTGAATACGTACTGGTTAAAAGATAGTCAGATTATTAAAGCAAGGCAAGTTTTACGGAGGTTGTAAGTTTTGCAAGTGATGATAC
The DNA here is from genome assembly GCA_026770625.1 of Nicotiana glauca. NCBI lineage: Eukaryota > Viridiplantae > Streptophyta > Magnoliopsida > Solanales > Solanaceae > Nicotiana > Nicotiana glauca. The sequence continues at coordinate 144,988 of MU685399.1, forward strand.
ATCGTTATTACTGGTTTTAGCTCTATACGCGAGTGAAGTAATTCAGATTCAATTAATAGTTCCTATAGACATGCTTTCTATGCGTTGTTGATTTTAAGCCTTTTGTAGATATGGTATAAAAAATGAAGAAGACTAGTTTTAAACCAAAGTTAGTTAGTTTAATGGGCGATAATGAACATGACGCTTATTGGAAATACGGCCTACTGCATTCTAGTAATGTGAAATCCCAACTTTGGAGTCTAACTCTAAGAATAATAGAAGATTGTTGGAATGCACGCGAGGCAGGATTACAACAATACATGCAATCACATTTGGACTTTCAAAATACTACACATATGGAGGAGAGTATGATGGAAATGGCAATGCACATGGAAACTAAACCATCAATTTTCTACGACTGGTACTCGACAATGGCTTTACAACTCATTGAATTTGGACATTCAGAATGAATATATTGTTTTTAAAAATAGTACTCATTTTAGATCAATTGTAATATCAATGTGGAGTTTCGTACTCAATATTGATAATAGGATTCATGTAATCGTCAAAGTTGATCTTTTTCATTATGTTAGACCCCCTGACAATGTAATTTTCCTTTTTTGCATTTTTATTTATAAAATCTAGCCCTAGGCGCTTGCCTAGCGGATTGCCAAAAAAAACTATGAACATGATATCTAAGTGCGGAAATTGTTAAAACCTATGGACGTGATATCTAAATGATGAAGTTGTTTTAAAGCCTTATGAGCATGATTTCTAGATGAAAAGATGAATATATAGGATTTAAAAGGTCCTATACACATGATTTCTATATGCGTGCAGATTTCAGAATGACTTATAGACATGGTTTCTATATGCATGCAGATTTGAAATGCATAATCAGGGATCTATATGCATATGCGGATTTGAAATACCTATAGGCATAGTATCTATCCTTTTGCATATATGATCACCCACCCTTTTCACTATCCATCCCCAAGAGTTTATTACAAATTATTACGGCCCAGAATAAAGTAAAAAAATATACATCAGAAATAAAAGTACAACCAAGGGGAGCTTGATTCAGACTTCATGTCTGAAATATGAGGTAAACCAACTCCATGAGATCATGATCCAAAGACTTTCTCTAATTTGAGTGTGTCAGAGTTCCCTAAGAGTCTCAAATGAACTCCGGACAATGCCCACACCCAAATGTATTACCAGATTAAAACAAGTGCAGTGTGGAAAAGCCACCCGCCAAGTGTCCAAGTTCAGAGGGAACTCAACGTCCCAAGGCAAGGCTCACAAGAGGGGGGAAGAACTTAAAGACTAAGAGAGAGTGCAAGTGCAGAAGCAGAATCCTGAGAGGGGAAAGGGGAAAAGGAGAGGGAAATAAGTACACATAAGGGGTTCAGGGGAATAGGGAAATTGAAAGTGGCAAGGGCAGGTTGTGGGCGTGCCCAGCAATTTAGAATGCTAGCATACTATAAGCTTGACCAAACACACATTAATAGAGGCTAGGATCCCAAGGGATCAAGTTTCATTCATGGGCAACAATTTACATATTTCCATGCTCCAAACCATAGCTTAAACACACAAGGGGGTGGGGAATAGGGATTCATAACAGAACAGGCAGGAAAAGAAATCAGTAATGTTGAACTATACAAAAGCAGTAAGTAGATAGGGACAAACACATTGTTGTGGTGATGAAACTTAAATCAGAACATACCAGTTTCAAAGAAACAAGTAGAGAAAAGCAGCAAGTCTTGCAAACAGGCCACAATGCAGACAATAAGAGAGAATACCATTGCATGTAAGTTTGAGTTCGGAAAGACTATGAGTGTGTGTGTTAATGAATGAGTAGTGTATTTATAGTGTGACAAACGGGATTTCCCTTAATTGAGGAACTCATATTCAAACGGGAAAACTATTTAAGGGAAGGAGTCAAATAAACATCTTGTGCAAAGCATGCAATTAGGGGTAAATACATAAAAAGTTATTTAAGGGAAGAATTTTGAAATACACGGTTGCATAAATAAGGTAAGAAAAATCAATTAGTAGCCAGTAAATCAAGGATTAGAGATTTTGTGATCACTGGTTCATGAATGAACCAAGTCAGAAAAGCTGAGAAAAGTTTTAACTTAAGTCGAGTCACACGGAAATCAGTAAACAAGGAAAGAAATCAATCAGACCTATATAGAAGGAAGTCTAAACTAATCAAAAATTTAAAAGTCATTTTAGAGGGAAGTTCAGCACATATAAAGAGCATACAAACATGTTAAGCTGAAAGAATATGTCGTGTCAATGAAAAATCAGTAGATAATAGACTATAGGAGCATGGTAGTCACATAGGTTAGAGGAGATAGTATCAAATAGCGTGCCAAGGGTCCAGTATAAGTACCTTAGAAAAGTTTAGTAGAAAAATCAGAATCACTTAAAGAAACAAAGATTTCAAGACTCAGAATTTCGAGACTCAGTTGAGAAACAAGTTCAAAACCTCGAAATAGTTAGGGTTTCTAAAATCAGACAGCTTTAAAGATGAAGAACAAACATAGCACTAATAAATGTTCTCAAACCCGGATGAACACCTAAATTTTAGGGTTTTACCATCAATCGAGTGTCGAGATAAGAGGGCAAGTAATCAAGAAAGAAAAAGATACTAGTCAAAACAAGTTCAAGATCTTAGAAAGGAATGGGGACCTTCGACATGCTTTTCAGTAACAGAAACTCATGAGAAACAAAGTAAAAGAGTAACATGCGACTCACAGTAGAAGAACTGGTAGAAGAAACAAATAAGAACATGGTACGAGAATATTAACAAGAGCACAGTAGGAGAAGCGTAATAGAAAAACACACAAGAGAAAAAGAAAATCAGAGAAACATATAAGAAAATTAGAGAAACACACAAGAGAAAAAGAAAATCTGATAAACATAACTCAAAACCCTAGATCGGAAAAATAGAGGTTTTGAAAGCATAGTTTTTTAAAAGAAATATCAGAAAACCGTTTAAAGCTTAGGGAAAACATGGATTTGGAATTGATCTAAAGAGATCAGAAAAACCTCAAAAATTAGGGTTTCAGAGGAACCCAAACGGTAAGAAAGACTTGGATCGTTGTTGATCTAAGCAGGAGGAATCGAGGCCCAGCTTGAACAGACATGGCTTGCCGCAGATGGCCAAGGGACTTGAGTCAAGCAAGGTTTTGGGCCTAGCTTCTTCGTGGTAAAGTCATGAAAATTCAGTAACCAAGTGTGAGGAGCCGTAGTAGGCAGGTGGGTAGTGAAACCGCCATAGATTCAGGCCAGAATGTGGCCAGAGAAGATAAATGGAACCCATCGGAGTGGAAGGGGAAGGGGAATGTTCTAGGATAGAGTCATAGAGGCGAGTGAGGAAATGAGAGGTATTGGGGGGTCGTTTGGTTTAATTTTGTAAGCATGGATCTGGACCGTTGATCAAAAATGATCAACGGCCAGGATTTAATCCAAGCTGGGACGGGTAGATTTAGGATTGGGCTTGGGTATTGGGTTGGTTTAATTTGGGTTGGGTATTGGGTTTAATTAGGCCAAATTAAAAGGCCAAATGTGGCTATAAGTTAAATAGCCCCTTTTTCCCCATTTAATTTATAAAAAATAGTAAATGAATTTTTGAAAACTAATTAAAAGAAATAAAATGATTTATAATATATAATTATCAATTTAAAATATAAAATCCCATTTTATAAATATGAGACGAATTTAAACCTAAAAATGGTTAATATTGCAATTATGCAATTTTGTCCTTAAAAATACCAAATAAATTTGTAAAAATATGTGAAAAATATCTTAGCTAAATTTTAGTATAAACATAAGAATCCAATAAGTGAATCACAAAAGTTACAATTTAGGGATAATTATTGGGTTTTTTTCTTGATAAAATGGGCAGTAAAAATTGATTTAAAAATCCTTTAAAAATTAAGAAAAATAATGCAACCTTGGGATATAATTATATATGACTATATAGGCTATTTTGAAGGTAATTTTCATATTTAAAAATATAGGAAAATATTTGGTATCAACAATGTGTTCCTACTGTTAATGGTCTGAGGGAGAGGATACTAGAGCAGGCACACAGTTTGTGCTACTCCATCCACCCAGGGGCTACGAAGATGTATCATGACTTGAGGCAGCATTTTTGGTGGCGGAGGATGAAGAAAGACACAGTGGAGTATGTGGCTAGGTGTTTGAATTGCCAGCAGGTCAAGTATGAGCATCAGAGACCGGGTGGCCTACTCCAGCAGATGCATATACCAGAGTGGAAGTGGGAGCGCATTACCATGGATTTCGTAGTTGGGTTACCGCGTACCTTGCGGAAGTTTGATTCAGTATGGGTCATAGTTGATAGGTTGACCAAGTCGGCCCACTTCATTGCAGTGGCGACTACTTATACGGTAGAGAGGTACGCTCAGATTTATATTCGGGAGGTAGTCTGATTCCACGATGTGCCTGTTTCCATTATATCAGACAAAGGACCTCAGTTCACTTCCCATTTCTAGAGAGATGTTCAGAGTGAGTTGGGGACCCATGTGGAGCTTAGCACAGCATTCCATCCTCAGACCGACGGACAGTCAGAGCGGACAGTTCAGATTTTAGAGGATATGCTTAGAGCATGTGTGATTGAGCTGGGAGGGCAGTGGGATTCGTTCTTGCCCTTGAATGAGTTTGCATATAACAACAGCTATCAGTCCAGCATCGAGATGGCTCCATATGAGGCTTTATATGATCGCCATTATCGTTCTCCTATCGGATGGTTCGAGCCTGTTAAGGCTAAGTTGTATGGTACAGACTTGGTACAGGATGCCTTGGATAAGGTGAAGTTGATTCAGGAGAGGCTTCGCACAGTTCACTCCAAACAGAAGAGTTACGCAGATCAGAAGGCGCGTGATGTATCATTTATGGTTGGCGAGAAGGTTCTCTGGAAATTCTCGCCAATGAAGGGCATTATGAGGTTTAGGAAGAAGGGAAAGTTGGGCCCAAGGTTTATTGGCCCCTTTGAGGTGTTGAGGAGAGTTTGGGAGGTTGCATATGAGCTTGCATTACCCCCTAGCTTATCGGGAGTTCACCCAATTTTTTCATGTGTCGATGCTTCGGAAGTATCATGCCGACTTTTCCCATGTGTTGGACTTCAGTACTATTCAGCTGGATGAGAGCTTGGGTTATGAGGAGGAGCCAGTTGCCATTATTGGCAGGCAGGACCGCCAGTTGAGATCCAAGAGGATTTCAGCGGTAAAGGTTCAGTGGAGGGGCCAACCAGTCGAGGAGGCAACCTAGGACTCCGAGGAGGACATGCGGAGCAGATACCCCCATTTGTTCAGCAGCTCAGGTATTTTTCTATGTCCGTTCGAGGATGAACATTTGTTTAAGAGGTGGAGAATATAACAAATCGCCTGGTCATTTTGCCTTTTAGAACCCCGTTCCCTTAAATAAATCTTCCCATGCCTGCTTTAGCTAATTCACGACTTGCAGGGATGGTTGGTTTGGGATTTGAATAGAGTTTTGGGTTAAAAAAATCCCATTTGATTCCTTAGGATTTCCTTAAAAGACAAAGTTTGACTTTAGTCAATATTTGGAGCAAACGGACCTAGATTCGTGATTTGACGGTCCCGGAGGGTCCGTAGGAATATATGGGACCTGGGCGTATGACCTGAATCGAATTTCGAGGACCCTAGCCCGAGTAATGAATTTTTATTGGAAATTGTTACTTTGAAGTTGTAAGGATTTAAAGAAACTAATTAATGATTGATTTCCAAGGTATCAGGCTCGTATTTTGGTTCTGAAGCCCGATATAGGTGATAAGTTAGGATTTTACCATGTTTTATACCCCTACTTGCTATTGCTTTGGTTACAAATTGCTACAAAATAGTCCCAAAATTCTCACAAGTTGTGCTTGATTGCAGATTTGAGCGACAAAGTGACAAATGTCAAATATCGGCTCAAAACGGAGTGAAACCTGCTCAAGTGGCAAACACTAAGTGAAATGAGGAAAAGAGCGCCTAGTGCGGACAGCGCAAGAGTGAATTCGGCCGCACTAGGAGATTCAGAGACTTGGCATTTTCAAGCTGGAGGCAACGCGGGCGTGGTACTAATCAGGCGGTCCGCGATCAGACTTCGCGGCCGCGCTACCCATTTTGCGGTCCGCGGACATGAGGTTCAGAGACTAGAAAATTTGGGGATTAAAGCCACGCAGCCGCGCTTCCCTTTTTCTCGGTCCGCGTGAACAAGATTCAGAGAGGTAAGGTTTTAGCAATTTCAAGCAATACGCTTCGCGCTCCTTTTTGTGCGGCCGCGCCAACTGCTATCGCAGCCGCGGTGCTCTCTCTCGCGGTCCGCGGTCCTCAACTTCAGAGAAACTGAAATCATAAGTCCAAGAGCCAGTGCAGCCGCGTTCCTTTTTGCGCGGTCCACACTGACCCCGCAGGGGTATTTTTGTCCAGTTTTTCCATCCTAGTATAAATAGAACATTTTACCATTTTTAGAGGAAGTTTTAATTTCTGAAACGTAGTTGTGCACCTGGGAATGAGATTGTAGCCATTTTTGGAACTTTTGCTCTTTATTAACGATAGATATTATTAGATTCTTCTTAGTAATTAATTAATATGTTTATTTCCTCATATATTTCTTCTGTTTCTTCTTTAATTATGTGTAGCTAAACCCATTAGCTAGGGTTGTGGCTCAACCCTAGTGTAGGTAATTGATGGGTGTTGCCATCCAAGGTTAGATTGATATTGGGTGTTTGTTATTTGGGTTGATTTTATATTTTAATTAAGGATTGGTGGTTGCAAACACTGATTCTAGCTTTTTGGGTTCAACTCTTCTTGAGAAAGAGAGTCCATAACCCCAAAATTGACCCAACAAGGAATTGGGATGGACCCATAAGAAATGGTAGACCCAATTAACGGGTTAAATCTTGAGAGAGTAATCACCCTACTTGAACCCTAGTTTCTTGGTCTAATTGGCCTACCCAATTGGTCTCGAGAGAGTTAATTAGGCAAAATCATTCTCTCTACCAAGAGGTATGAGAATGGGTACAATTGTGCAACAGTTATAGCATAAGCCCCAAAAATGTCAATCTATCCTTAGTAGTTTCTACCCGATAATTAACCACCTAGGTGATGCCACGACCCTAGTGCCTTTCTTCCCATTAAGTACAACTTAGTAATATTTTCGTAGTATAATTTAGTTTTAATCATTAGTTTAAAATAGTCATTGTAATACATAAAAATCCAAAAATGTTTGAAGTGACATTATAAGCACAACCGCATCTCTAGACTAGACAGACAATACAACTCCACTACTAGCTCCCTATGGAAATTCGATCCCGAACCACTATTTGGGTAAAAGCTATTGTGACCCACTCTTCCTACCATGGTGTAGCGTCGAGTTGGCAGTGATCACTTTTTGGCACCGCTGCCGAGGAACTTACGGTGTTGACTATCTGTTTAGCTAGTTTTGTGTTTTGCTTCTCTTTCCTTCTTGTTTACTAATTTTGTTTGTGTCGTTCAATCAGGTACATATGGCTCTCAATGAAAATGACCATCTCGGCAATGTGATAGCGGGGCAGGATGTAGAGGATCTAGAAAAAGATAAGGTCTTACCTCAAGCTCAAAGGAGAGGGAGAAATGCTAATGCAAATGCTAATCCGAATAAGAATATTCCAGACCCTCCTCCGCCACTGCCGAGAGTCGCCCCAAGAGTTCTTCCTAATCAGGGGTACGCCAGTGCTATTGTTCCTCCTCGAATCCAGCCAGGGAACCTTCGAATCACAAATGTCATGTAGACCTTGCTCGAGTAAAGAGGGTATTTTACGGGCGCCTCCGATCAAAATGCATACAAGCACTTGAAGGGATTCATTGATATATGTTGGGGTAGCAAGCAAAAAAACGTATCCAAGGATGCATTGAGATTGAGGGTTTTCCCTTTCTCTCTTCGGGGTAAAGCGTTGTATTGGTTAGAAAGGCTCCCGAATCATTCTACCACCACATGGGATGAATTGGCGAAAAACTTTATCGCCAAGTTCTTTTCTCCAAGTCATATGGCCGCTCTTCGAGATGAAATTCTAGACTTCAAGCAAGAGATAACGAAACCTTTGCACGAGATATGGGAAAGATATAGAACAATAGTGAAGGAGCGCCCTAATAACGACATGACCGAGGCAATGATACAACAAATTTTTTATCGGGGAATCAACACCACGAATCAGTGCATTGTGAACCAATTGGCCGGAGGGGACTTAATGGAACTTAGTTACCAAGAGGCATGTGATGTACTTGATGAGATGGCCGACACCTCTTCGACATGGCAAAGTCGAGCAAATGTGCCCCAAAGTGACCCCACGGACATCCATTTGTACAAGGAATTGCACGATTATAGCCAAGTTATTGCCGAGCTTAAAACAACTATGAATCAATTGGCGAAGGCACAATTGCAACAAGTCCAAAACCCATGCCAAGTCAACGCAATGGAAGGTGTTTCTATGTTGAAAAGGAGGCAAAGATGGAAAAAACAACCTCAAGGTAATTTTGAGCGATTTGACAACAACAATGATGGTGGTGGTTATTCGAATGAGTGTTATGATGAGCAAAGCGAAGAATGTCAATATGTCAATAACTACCAAGGGAATAGAGGAAATCAAGGGAATCAACAATGGCGTCCCCAAGGAAATTAGGGCAATCAACAAGGCGGTAGTAATTGGAACAATAACAACCAACAACAAGGTGGTGGCAATTGGAACAACAACAATCAAAACAACAATTGGGGTAACGAAGGTAACAACCAAGGCAATTGGAACGGGAAAAATAATAATTAGAGCAAAAACAACAACAATCAAGGAGGGTGGAATAATAGCGGAAATCAAGGCAACTGGGGGCAAGGCTTTCAAAGGCCCCCCATGTACCAACAAGCAAACAATCCACCTCCCTTTCAATCTGAAGGGTCTAGTTCTTCGGGTAGTGATATGGTGAGTATAGAAATGATGTTTGAACAAATGATGAAGAAGAACCAAGACTCTGATGCTTAATTGGCTTCTCATAACACCTCTATTCGGAATTTGGAGGTGCAACTTGGACAAATCTCTCAATCGTTGAATACTCGACCTAAGGGTGCTCTACCAAGTGATACGGTAGTGAACCCGAAGGGAGGTAACAATCATGTGATGGCAGTTATAACAAGGAGTGGAAGAGGCGGTGATGTGTATGCCTCGAATGAAAATGAAGTTGTGAATGAAGAAGTTGAGTTGCATTATGATAATGTGCCCTTGGTTGATTTCGAAGCGGGAGAGTTGACATTCCGAGTGGAAGATGAGAAGGTGGTATTCCATGTTTGCAAATAAATGAAACAATCCAATAGCATGGAGGTGTGTTCATTTGTGGACATTGTCACAGTTGTGATAGTGGATGACACAAGTTCCATGATCAATGTTGAAAATCCTCTTGAGGCCGTACTTCTTAACATGGATGTCAATGATAATGCTAGTAGGGTGGAGTGCGTGAATGCAATGCATGGTATGGGTTGGAGCCGTCAATTGAGGAGCCACCGATATTGGAGTTGAACCCACTTCCTCCACACCTCAGGTATGAATTCTTGGTTTCAAATTCTACTTTACCTGTTATTCTTTCATCTTACTTAACTAACATGCAGGTTGACGCCACTTTGACGGTTCTTCAAAAGTGCAAGAAGCCGATTGGATGGACATTGGTCGATATTCGGGTATAAGCCCAGCCTTTTGCATGCATAAAATCATATTGGAAGAGGATGTAAGGCCTTCACTTGAACATCAAAGGAGACTAAATAAGGCGATGCAAGAGGTAGTAAAGAAAGAGATTATCAAGTGGCTTGACGCCGGTGTGGTTCATCCTATTTTTGACAGTTCGTGGACTTCTCATGTGCAATGTGTACCGAAGAAGGGCAGGATGACAGTGGTGACCAATGACAACAATGAGCTTATTCTGACTCGGACAGTGACGGGTTGGAGAGTTTGTATGGATTATCAGAAGCTTAGCAAGGTGTCTAGAAAAGATCATTTTACATTGCCATTCCTTGACCAAGTGCTTGATCGTCTTGTAGGTCGGGCTTTCTATTGCTTTCTAGATGGGTACTCGGGGTACAATCAAATTCTAATTGCCCCGGAGGACCAAGAGAAGATGACATTTACATGTCCTTATGGCAAATTCGCTTTCTCGAGAATGAAATTTGGCTTGTACAATGCTCCGGCGACCTTCCAACGTTGCATGATGGATAATTTCATCAACATGGTGGAGGATATCTTGGATGTCTTCATGGATGATTTTAGCGTGGTTGGGGACTCTTTTGAGGAGTGCTTGGTAAACTTGGATAGAGTCTTGGCTCGATGTGAAGAAACTAACCTCATTCTCAATTAGGAAAAATATCATTATATGGTATAAGAAGGTATAGTGTTGGGTCACAAGATCTCGAAGCAAGGAATTGAAGTTGATAAGGCCAAGATTGAAATCATTTCGAGGCTTCCTACCCCTACTTCTGTCAAAGGGGTGAGAAGCTTCCTTGGGCACGTGGGTTTCTATCGGAGGTTCATAAAGGATTTTTCTAAAGTGATACACTCATTGTGCAAGTTGCTAGAGAAAGAGGCAAAGTTCTTGTTCGATGAGAGTTGTATGCATTCATTCGAGCTTCTAAAGATCAAGTTGACTTCTACGCCCATCATCACCGCACCTAATTGGAGCTTACCTTTCGAGCTCATGTGCGATGCTAGTGACGTTGCGATTGGGACTGTTTTGTGCCAAAGGATCAACAAGATATTCCATCGAGTGTACTACGCAAGCAAGACCATGAATGAGGCTTAAAGGAATTACACAGTCACTGAGAAGGAGTTATTGGCTATTGTTTTTGCTAAGGAAAAGTTCCGTCCTTACCTTATGGGGGACAAAGTTATTGTGCACACTGACCATGTCGCCCTTAGGTATTTGATGACCAAGAAATATTCAAAGGCAAGATTAATGAGATGGGTTCTTCTTCTTCGAGAGTTTGATCTAGAAATTATGGACCGGAAAGGAAGAAAAAATCAAGTGGCGGACCACTTGTCCCATTAGGAGGATGAGGAGAGACCTTGTGATGGCCTTGAAATTAATGATACATTCCCCAACGAGCAACTCCTTACGGTGTCAATGAATGGAATGTCATGGTTTGCCGATATCGCAAATTATCTTGTTACCGGAAACATCCCGTGTGAGCTCTCTTCTAACCAAATGAAGAAGCTCAAGTGGGATAGCTTGGATTTTTATTGGGACGAACCATATTTGTTCAAGATTTGCACCAATGGTGTGATTTGACGTTGTGTCCCGGAGGAGGAACAATACAGTATTTTGGAGGCTTACCATGCTTCCCCCTATGGTGACTATCATGGAGGAGCGAGGACGGCTTCTAAGGTGCTTAGTTGCGGATTTTATTGGCCTGCCTTGTTTAAAGATACGGGTGATGTAGGATTTCAAAAAGGGATGAGATGCTCCTTAATACGATTCTCGAGGTGGATATTTTTTTATGTTTGGGGTGTCAATTTTATGGGTCCTTTCATGAGCTCTTGTGGGAATACTTACATTTTCGTGGCGGTGGATTATGTCTCTAAGTGTGTTGAAGCCGTGGATTTACCCAACAATGAAGCCCGGAGTGTTGTGGCATTTTTTAAAAAGAGTATCTTTACAAGGTTTGGCACTCCTCGTGCTATCATTAGTGATGGGGGGTCTCACTTTTGCAACAAGGCTTTTGATTCATTGCTTGCCAAGTATGGAGTTAATCACAAAGTGACCACCCCCTATCATCCTCAAGCTAGTGGCCAAGTGGAAGTTTCCAACCGAGAAATTAAGAGTATCTTGTCTAAAACTGTCAATGCCAATAGGACCGATTGGTCGAAGAAATTGGATGATGCTCTTTGGGCTTATCGGACGGCTTACAAGACCCCAATTGGTATGTCTCCATACCGGTTGGTGTTTGGGAAAGCTTGGCATCTTCCGGTGGAATTGGAGCACTAGGCTTTGTGGGCATTGTGGAAGTTGAACTTGGAATGGGATGTTGCAGCGAATCTCCATGTTGAGCTACTAAATGAGCTTGATGAGTTTAGATTTCATGCCTACTCTAGCTCGTCCTTGTATAAGGACAAGATGAAGTATCTTCACGACAAATATGCTCGGGGAAAGGAATTCAATGTTGGTAATATGGTTCTTCTTTTCAACTCCAAGTTGAGGTTATTTCCGGGAAAACTCAAGTCAAAATGGAGTGGGCCATTTGAAGTTGTATGTGTGACTCCGTTTGGTGATCTTGATCTCATGAACAAGAATGGTGAATTTTCTGGGTCAATGGGCATCGTGTCAAGCATTATTTGAGGAAGTTTGATGACAGCCATGTGGTGGCACTCATTCATTTGAAGTGATGTGACGGCAACATGCATCGTGTCGCGACGTTAAATCAGGCGCTTCTTGGGAGGCAACTCATGTATTTTTCTTTCTCTTTGATTTTCTTCATAGTTTAGAATTTTTGGAGCTAATTGGTTGTGAGATGTTGCAGGAATTTAGTTGATGCAATACAAGGCAAGTTGGAACAAAATGCACCGTCTTTGAAGTCTGCCAGTGCGACCACAGTACACTTACGCGTTCCTCACTGGCATGTTGAAAATGTAGTGCTCTCTAAAGTTTTCCACCACGTCCGTGGTCAAGTTTGTGCGGTCCGCGGTATACTCTAACGCGCTCGCGCCAAGGTTGCCTTCTGCAGTTTCGTATGATGAAACCCAGTGCGGCCCGAATTCACTTTTGCGCAGCCGTACTGGTAGGTAAGAAAAGGGCCCACGAGTTGTCTATAAATAGAGACCAAGGGTCTCATTGTACCCTTTTTGCAATTTGAACACCTAGAGTCCTCATTCTACTATTCATCCTTCCCTGCTACCAGCTTTCTTGCTAGCTTGGATAGATTGCATTTATTCTTCCAAATCCTGGTAACATTTCATGCATCCATGATTAATTACTTTCTTATATTTCGTTTTATTTGCTTGCCAGTAGTTGTAACTTCTTGTTCTTCATGTTTTTTTCTTCGAATTGTTAGTCTAGGTTAGATTTCATGATAGTTTTATTTGTTTAAAGTGATTAAGGATTAGGTAACTGAGTAGGGACAAGTAGGAATCAAAAATTGAACAAAAATGGACAAAGCATGAAAACCCTAACTTATTGCCCGTAGACTCTAGCTCAGCGCGGACTACGGTTGCTTTTGCGCGATCGCGCTGCCCTGACGTGGTTCGTGTTGCTTTTCTGTGTCGATTGCGGTTCTCTTGTGATTGAAAGCTAAATGTTTCCAAGTGCGGCCGCATTGCTCTTTTGTGCGGTCCGCGCTGGCCCACCGCGGTCGCGACCCCATTTTGTGTGGACCGCGGTGGGAGATTCAGAGAGTTATGTTTTGGGGTCTTTGACTAGCGCAGACCGCGGTCACTTATGCGCGTCCGCAGTGCCTCCAACGCAGCCGCACTCCATTTTTGTGCGGTCGTGGTGCTATGTTCTACAACCTGTTCTGCAACTATGTACTACTATTATTCACATGTTTCACTGCATGTGCTAAAACTAACAATGTTAGATGCTTATCTTTGCAGATAATGGTTAAACAAAAGGGCGGCAAACAATCACAACAACCCGGGAGAGGTGGTTCCTCCCGAGGGGGTAAAGACAAAAGAATAGTAAAACTCACTCTCCAGGCTCGGGAGAACATAAAAAAGACCCAAAAATTGATAAAAGTTGCTGACATAGCTGCTTCTCATTCGTAGGGGAGTGAGTATGTGCCCTCCAAATACATCTCATCATATTCACTCCCAACTCACATAACTGACCCCCTCCACCTAGTTGATATCCCTCCACTATCACCCATCTCCAAAAGACAGGTGAATGTAGTCTCAGATTCCTCTGACGAGTCCGCAGCCGGTAGTGAGAAATACTCCACCTCCCCCACAACTTCATTATCTGGGGAGAGTGCAGGTAGAGATGAGGGAGTTGAGCCTTAGATTGGGGGAGTTGCACAAACTAGGAAAGACGAAGAGTGGGAGGATATATTCGTGAGCCAAATGGCTTACCACAAGTTTAGGGAGTGGTGGCCGATGAGGAAGTTGATACCGGAGAGGAGTTTTATTGACACTGACCTTTTACCCCACAACCCAAACGTGCAGAGGGAGTTCCGAACTAAAAAGGGCTGGGAGTTCTTCATGGAGAAATGAATCGATGCTAATGAGCACATGGACAGGGAATTCTACTCTAATGTAGCTCACATTGTCAAGGATACCAAGGTGACCATAATTAGAGACAAAACAGTGTTGTTTGATGGAACATATTTAAATGAGTATTTGGGGTTCCGGGATGAAGATAAGTCACTTTATTTGGTTAAGTTAGGGATGGGTGAGGAAGTTCGTCCTTGGTTGGCCCAGTAGTTGGCAATCCCAGGTACTGTGCCAAAGTGGTTTCAAGTAGGGAAGAAAATATTCTAGAAGACCTTCAACTTCGAGGCTCGAGGGTGGTTGACATTTGTATGCAGTCGACTTGACCCTTCTACCCACGATCAGACTATTCCACATACTTGGGCGGTTCGTGTTGCATCTATTATGGTCGGGTACCCTATTAAAATGGGCAATGTGATGTCCCATGTGATTTCTACTGTGGGGCAAGAGCATGACCGGAATTATCCTTTTCCCAACACTCTTTCAATGTATTTCTGGGACATGTAGGTGGAGAAGAAAAGATATGATGTCAAGACCAAGCCTGTGGCTCCCTATTCTTGGTACAGTATGCAGGGTCCGGACAACCCTATGTCCAAAAACTACCAGCCGCCTACTTCTGCCCCAGCTGGCCAGTCTGAGGAGCCAGTTGCGGTAGAGCCTTCCACCGATCCACCACCGAGCCTACTGCCACTACAGGAGTAGACTTGCCTCCTAGACCTTCCTCTACTGCTGGTCCCAGTTCTTCAGCAGGCACAGGAGTGCCATCTTCCAGGACTCAACCCTTCACTGCCCATCAGTTGAGCCATACATTGGCTAGCTTGAACAACTGGATGCCAGCTGCGACATCCAAGTTGTCCACATTGTCTTCCACTATTCAGACCCAATCAGCACCTCAGCCAGCTCAGATTCCTCAGTCCATTGAGGACACTTTAAAGAAGCTCCTGGAGAACCAGGAAAGGATTATGAAGACACAGGCTATTTTGACTTCATCTGTAGAGTCACAAGGCAACGCTTTGAAGGAGCTTGCTAAGGAGCACAAGAAGATGAGGAGATCACGGGCTTCTAAGGAGTCTGTGACGTAGCTTAGGATAGATGTGGACAAGCTATTAGCAGATCAGATGCCTCTAGACTTCCTATTCGGGTACCCAGCCCCAGATCCAACAGCACCAGTAGTAGAGTCACAGCAGGAGCAGGCACCCAGGCAGCCTAAGAAGAAGAGGAAGCTCCCCAGTATAGCTGATGCAGTTATTGAGGTGGCAGTCCCACAGGAGGCCTCCTCAAGTTTGCCACAAGCGGCACCTGACATCCAGCCGGTCCAGGAGCAGGCCCCAGTCCAGCCAGTTCAGCAGCAGGATGCCATGAGCCAGTCTGAGGCTCCCGCACATATGGAGGATTTGGGGACCACTGATGATCCCATGCAGACTGACCAGGCCTAGGGAGCCCCTATATCCTTTGTTATGCCTTTTTTTATATTTATTTCGGTAGTTGGAATTGGGGATAATGCCAGCTTTTATTCATGGGGGTGTGCCCTACTTTTTTGTTGATTATCTGGATGACTGTATATATAGATTGTTAGTTTATGCTTTACTTTGATTTTCTATTTTCGACTGATATAAAGTTACATTTCTGTATATATTCATCCTCCGTTGTATATTCTACACCCCCATTATACATATTCATTCTATTTTCCATTTTCTCAAAAAGGTTTCATTTTTAGCTTTATAGTTAGGCTCGTAGCCTCTTGTTTTGTTTTTGACGCTTCCAATAAGCCCTTGGTTTTCTGAAGGCCACGGTTCTTTCCAAGGGTGGAATATTGTATGAACCGGGTGGCTCTTCCCGATGATGGATGGGGTGACAACATTCTTAAGGGTTTGAGACCATTTCTTTGATTTTTCTTTTATTTTTGATAGTTGTATTTAAGGGTACCTCAAACAAAGATTCACTTGGGCCTAGCACATTTGCCTTTGATCCCATGGTCAAAGACATAATATTGTGTTTAGGATGGTGAAAGTCGTGGCTTTGAGACTCTTGCGTTGACCAAACAATCATCATGTGACCTTTTCGGACCATTGTGTGCTTGAATCGTAACAAAGGTTGTTGTGGACCCTCGACTCGATGTATTTAGAAATCCCCTAGCCTGTGTGGTGAGGAATCAAATTATCAGTCCAAGTCCCGAGCCAATTGTCTAGAACTTGCCCTGAATGTTTGTTGAGGTGAAATCCTAGGTGAAATTTGACTTGAGAAGTGGCTATAGGCTTTCCTTGATCCAAATGTTAAGTTGAACAATTCCACGGCCTACCAATGATGATCCCTAGTTAACCCTTTTGAGCCTTGAACCTTTTTTCTTTCAAGAACCAATGATACATGCCTATACCCGTTCTAAATGATACCCTCTCTTGGCACCCAAATCTTCCTTGAGTAATGGCAAATGTCTACGTTTGGGGGGGAGAGACAAGAAAGGAAATAAAATGGTAAAAAGGTACAAAAGCAAAAGAAAAGGAAGGCAGTGAAAAAGCAAGAAAAGAAAAAGACAAAAAGAAAGTCCAATGTGAACAAGAATAAAAAGGGATTCAAGGAAAACAAAGGTGAAAAAGGTGTGGAAAAAGTAGAAAAAGGAGAAATGTTTTGAATTGCATAAGAAAGAGTGACAATGTGTCTCTCTAACCCCTTTAAAGAAGTGAAATACTCAAAAGAGTAAAGAGAGTTGTGCCAAAATGAATCAAAAGAAGTGCTTAAGGGAAGATTGAACCCACTTGGATAAAAACATGTCCTACCCTTACCCAAAAGCCTTCACAATGACTCCACAAAAGCCCTATAGGATCTTGAGTTGAAGGAAACCTACATTAGTGGATACTTACATAAGGGGCAAGCATATGGTACCTAGAGACGGACTTGTGACCTTCTTCTTGAGAGAGATGACTGAAATTCCATCAACCTCGGTTTGTGTGTCAATACTCTAAAAGGTGAGGTTCGCTTAGGGAGAGTTAAGGATGTGTGAGTTTGGGTTCCACATTGACCAAAGTAACTGAAAGAAGTTCTTTGATGAAATGTGTCAACTCTTGATGCTCTCGTGTCACACTTGATCTAAAGTTTTCAAAGTTTAAATGTGTTAATGATGCATTCATATTGAGGGCAATTGTTAGTCCCAATTGATGCTTGTTGAGGTTAATTTAGGATAGCTGGAATTACTTGGATTTCCCTTTAAGGGGTGGGTCATATTTTGTTTGCTTGAGGACAAGCAAAAGTTTAAGTTTGGGGGAGTTGATAAGTTAGGATTTTACCATGTTTTATACCCCTGCTTGCTATTGCTTTGGTTACAAATTGCTACAAAATAGTCCCAAAATGCTCACAAGTTGTGCTTGATTGCAGGTTTGAACGACAAAGTGACAAATGTCAAAGATCGACACAAAACGGAGTGAAACCTGCTCCAGTGGCAAAGACTAAGTGAAATGAGGAAAAGAGGGCCTAGTGCGGACCGCGCAAGAGTGAATGCGGCCGCACTAGGAGATTCAGAGTCTTGGCATTTTCAAGCTAGAGGGAATGCAAGTGCAGTACTAATCACACGGTCCGCGGTCAGACTTTGCGGCTGCGCTACCCTTTTACGCGGTCCGCGGACATGAGGTTCAGAGACTAGAAAATTTGGGGTTTAAATCCACGCGTCCGCGCTTCCCTTTTGAGCGATCTGCGTGAACGGGCTTCAAAGAGCTGAGGTGTTAGAAGTTTCAAGCAATGCGCTCCGCGCTCCTTTTTGTGCGGCCGCACATCGCGGCCGCGGTGCTCTCTCTCGCGGTCTGTGGTCCTCAACTTATGAGAAGCTGAAATCATAAGTCCATGATCCAGTGCAACCGCAGTCCTTTTTGCGCGGTCCGTACTGACCCTGCAGGGGTATTTTTGTTCAGTTTTTCCTGCCTAGTATAAATAGAACATTTTACCATTTTTAGAGGAAGTTTTAATTTCTGAAACGCAGTTGTGCACCTGGAAACGAGATTGTAGCCATTTTTGGCACTTTTGCTCTTTATTAACGATAGATATTTGTAGATTCTTCTTAGTAATTAATTAATATATTTAGTTACTCATCTATTTCTTCTGTTTCTTCTTTAATTATGTGTAGCTAAACCAATTAGCTAGGGTTGTGGCTCAACCCTAGTGTGGGTAATTGATGGGTGTTGCCATCTAGGGTTAGATTGATATTGGGTCTTTGTTATTTGGGTTGATTTTATGTTTTAATTAAGGATTGGTGGTTGCAAACACTGATTCTAGCTTTGTGGGTTCAACTCTTCTTGAGAAAGAGAGTCCATGACCCAAAAATTGACCCNCATTGTGCAACGGTTATAGCATAATCCCAAATATGTCAATCTATCCTTAGTAGTTTCTACCCGATAATTAACCACCTAGGTGATGCCACGACCCTAGTGCCTTTCTTCCCATTAAGTAAAACTTAGCAATATTTTTGTAGCATAATTTAGTTTTAATCATTAGTTTAAAATAGTCATTGTAATACATAAAAACCCAAAAATGTTTGAAGTGACATTAGAAGCACAACCACATCTCTAGACTAGACTGACAATACAACTCCACTACTAGCTCCCTGTGGAAATTAAATCTCGAAATACTATTTGGGTAAAAACTATTGCGACCCACTCTTCCTACCTTGGTGTAGTGTCGAGTTGGCAGTGATCACTTTTTGGCGACATTGTCGGGGAACTTGCGGTGTTGACTATCTATTTAGCTAGTTTTGTGTTTTGCTTCTCTTTCCTTCTTGTTTACTAATTTTGTTTGTGTTGATCAATCAGGTACATATGGCTCTCAATACAAATGACCCTCTCGGCAATGTGATAGCGGGGGAGGATGTAAAGGGTCTAGAACAAGATGAGGTCTTACCTCAAGCTCAAAGGAGAGGCAGAAATGCCAATCTAAATGCTAATCCGAATGAAAATATTCTAGACCCTCCTCTGCCACCACCGAGAGTGGCCCCAAGAGTTCTTCCTAATCAGGGGTATGCCAGTGCTATTGTTCCTCCTCGAATCCGGGCGGGGAAGTTTCAAATCACAAATGTCATGTTGACCTTGCTCGAGCAAAGAGGGTATTTTACGGGCGCCTCCGATCAAAATGCATACAAGCACTTGAAGGGGTTCGTTGATACATGCTGGGGTAGCAAGCAAACAAACATTTTTGAGGATGCGTTGAGATTGAGGCTTTTCCCTTTCTCTCTTCGGGGTAAAGCGTTGGATTGGTTAGAAAGGCTCCCCAATCATTCTATAACCACAAGGGATGAATTGGCGGACAAATTTATTGCCAAGTTCTTTTCTCCAAGTCATATGGCCGCTCTTCGAGATGAAATTCTAGCCTTCAAGTAAGAGCCAACGGAACCTTTGCACGAGATATGGGAAAGATATAGAACAATGGTGAAGGAGTGCCCTAATAATGACATGACCAAGACAATGATAGAACAATTTTTTATCAGGGCATCAACACCACGAATCAGTGCATTGTGAACCAATTGGTCGGAGGGAACTTCATGAAACTTAGTTACCAAGAGGCATGTGATCTACTTTATGAGATGGATGACACCTCTTCGGCATGGCAAAGTTGAGCAAATGTGCCCCAAAGTGACCCCACGGCCATCCATTTGCACAAGGAATTGCACGATTATGGCCAAGCTATTGCCGAGCTTACAACAACTATGAATCAATTGGAGAAGGCACAATTGCAACAAGTCCAAAACCCGCGCCAAGTCAACGCAATGGAAGGTGTTTCTATGTTGAAAAGGAGGCAAAGAGGGCAACAACAACCTCAAGGTAATTGTGAGCAATTTGACAACAACAATGATGGTGGTGGTTATTCGAATGAGTGCTATGATGAGCAAAGCGAAGAATGTCAATATGTCAATAACTACCAAGGGAATAGAGGAAATCAAGGGAATCAACAATGGCGTCCCCAAGGAAATTGGGGCAATCAACAAGGCGGCGGTAATTGGAATAATAACAACCAACAACAAGGTGGTGGCAATTGGAACAACAATAATCAAAACAACAATTGGGGTAACCAAGGTAACAATCAAGGCAATTGGAACGGGAACAATAATAATTGGAGCAACAACAACAACAATCAAGGAGGGTGGAATAATAGCGGAAATCAAGGTAACCGGGGGCAAGGCTTTCAAAGGCCCCCCATGGCAACCAAACAATCCACCTCCCTTTCAATCTGAAGGGTCTAGTTCTTCGGGTAGTGATATGGTGAGTATAGAAATGATGTTTGAACAAATGATGAAGAAGAACCAAGACTCTGATGCTCGATTGGCTTCTCATAACACCTCTATTCGGAATTTGGAGGTGCAACTTGGCCAAATCTCTCAATTGTTGAATACTCGTCCTAAGGGTGCTCTACCAAGTGATATTGTAGTGAACCCAAAGGGAGCTAACAATCATGTGATGGTAGTTACAACAAGGAGCGGAAGGGGCGGTGATGTGCATGCCTCGAATGAAAATAAAGTTGTAAATGACGAAGTTGAGTTGCATGAGGATAATGTGCCCTTGAATGTTAATGATGTGGTTGAACCAAATGTGACCAATGATGTGCAGATTGATATTGATGATGAAGGCGGGGTAGAGACTCAAGATGTCGTGAACCCGTCTAGGGAATACGTGATTGACATGCCCGAGCTGGTTGTACAAAAGGCCAAAGCACCCTTGCATAGGCAACCCCCACCTTAACCTCAACGGTTAGCAAAGCAAAAAGGTGATAATAAATTCAAAAAGTTTATCAAAATGATGAAGAGTCTTACTATCAATGTGTCGTTGGTGGAGGCACTTGAACAAATGTTGGGGTATGCAAAGTTTATGAAGGATTTGGTAACTAAGAAGAGGTTGATGGAGTGTGAAAATATTTAAATGATGCATCAAGTGAGTTCTATAGTGCATTCTATGGCCTCGAAACTTGAAGACCCCGGAGCTTTTACTTCTCGTGCACTATCGGTAGTGCGGAGTTTGCCAAAGCCCTTTGTTACTTGAGGGCTAGTATTAATTTGATGCCTTATAAAGTTTTCAAGACTTTGGGAAATCGGGTAACCTAGGCCAACTTCAATGAGATTTCAAATGGTGGATCAATCGATGAAGTGTCCCTTGGGCATAATTGATGATGTTCTTGTTCGTGTTGATAAATTCATATTACCGGCCGACTTTGTCATACTAGATTGTGAGGTGGATTTTGAAGTGCCGATTATTCTTGGGAGACCTTTCCTAGCTACGGGGAAGGCATTGGTTGATGTCGAAGCGGGAGAGTTGACATTCCGAGTGGGAGATGAGAAGGTGGTATTCCATGTTTGCAAATCAATGAAACAACCCAATAGTATGGAGGTGTGTTCATTTGTGGACATTGTCACAGCTGTGATAGTGGATGACACAAGTTCTGTGATCAATGTTGAAAATCCTATTGAGGTTGTGCTTCTTAACATTGATGTCAATGATGATGCTAGTAGAGTGGAGTGCATAAATGCATTGTATGGTATGGGTTCATATTCATATGAGCCTAGGAAGCTATCTTTTGATCTTGAAAACCGCAAAACTCCAATAACAAAGCCATCAATTGAGGAGCCACTGATGTTGGAGTTGAAGCCACTTCCTCCACACCTCAGGTATGAATTCTTGTGTTCAAATTCTACTTTGCCTATTATTCTTTTGTCTTGATTAACTAACGTGCAAGTTGACACCAATTTGGTGGTTCTTCAAAAGTGCAAGAAGGCGATTGGATGGACATTGGCCGATATTCGGGGTATAATCCCCGCCTTTTGCATGCATAAAATCATATTGGAAGAGGATTCAAGGCCTTCACTTGAACATCAAAGGAGACTAAATGAGGCGATGCAAGAGGTAGTAAATAAAGAGGTTATCAAGTGGCTTGACGCCGGTGTGGTTTATCCCATTTCGGATAGTTCGTGGACTTCTCCGGTGCAATATGTACTGAAGAAGGGTGGGATGACAGTGGTGACCAATGATAACAATGAGCTTATTCTGACTCGGACAGTGATGGGTTGGAGAGTTTGTATGGATTATCAGAAGCTTAACAAGGTGACTAGAAAAGATTATTTCCCATTGCCATTCCTTGACCAGATACTTGATCGTCTTGCGGGTCAGGCTTTCTATTTCTTTCTAGATGGGTACTCAGGGTATAATCAAATTCTAATTGCCCCGGAGGAGAAATAGAAGATGACCTTTACATGTCCTTATGGCACATTCGCTTTCTCGAGAATGCCATTTGGCTTGTGCAATGCTCCGGCGACCTTACAACGTTGCATGATGGCTATTTTCACTAACATGATGGAGGATATCTTGGAGGTCTTCATGGATGATTTCAGCGTGGTTGGGGACTCTTTTGAGGAGTGCTTGGTAAACTTGGATAGAGTCTTGGCTCGATGTGAAGAAAGTAACCTCATTCTCAATTGGGAAAAATGACATTTTATGGTAGAAAAAGGTATAGTGTTGGGTCAAAAGATCTCGAAGCAAGGAATTGAAGTTGATAAGGCCAAGATTGAAGTCATTTCGAGGCTTCCTCCCCCTACTTATGTCAAAGGGGCGAGGAGCTTCCTTGGGCATGCGGGTTTCTATTGGAGGTTCATAAAGGATTTTTCTAAAGTGATACACCCGTTGTGCAAGTTGCTAGAGAAAGATGCAAAGTTGTTGTTCGATGAGAGTTGTATGCAAGCATTCGAGCTTCTAAAGCTCAAGTTGACTTCTACCCCCATCATCACCGCACCTAATTGGAGCTTACCATTCGAGCTCATGTGCGATGCTAGTGACGTTGCGGTTGGGGCAGTTTTGGGCCAAAGGATCAACAAGATGTTCCGTCCAGTGTACTACGCAAGCAAGACCATGAATGAGGCTCAAAGGAATTATACAGTCACTGAGAAGGAGTTATTGGTTATTGTTTTTGCTATGGAAAACTTCCGTCCTTAGCTTATGGGGGCCAAAGTTATTGTGCACACCGACCATGCCACCCTTAGGTATTTGATGAACAAGAAAGATTCAAAGGCAAGATTAATGAGATGGGTTCTTCTTCTTCAAGAGTTTGATCTAGAAATTGTGGACCGGAAAGGAAGTAAAAATCAAGTGGCAGACCACTTGTCCCGTTTGGAGGAGGAGGGGTGCCTTGTGATGGCCTTGAAATCAATGATACATTCCCCGACGAGCAACTCATTGCGGTGTAAATGAATGGAATGTCGTGGTTCGCCGATGTCGCAAATTATCTTGTTACCGGAAACATCCCATGTGAGCTCTCTTATAACTAAAGGAAGAAGCTCAAGCGGGATAGCTTGGATTTTTATTAGGATGAACCATATTTGTTCAAGATTTGCACCGATGGTGTGATTCAACGTTGTGTCCCGGAGGAGGAACAATTGGGTATTTTGGAGGCTTTCCACGCTTCCCCCTATGGTGGCCATCATGGAGGAGCGAGGACGTTTTCTAAGGTGCTTAGTTGCGGATTTTATTGGCCTACCTTGTTTAAAGATGCGGGTGATGTAGTCAAAAGATGTGATGAATTCCAAAGAGCCGGCAGAATTTCAAAAAGGGATGAGATGCCTCTCTATACGATTCTCGAAGTGGATATTTTTTATGTTTGGGGCATCGATTTCATAGGTCCTTTTGTGAGCTCTTATGGGAACACTTACATTCTCGTGGCGGTAGATTATGTCTCTAAGTGGGTTGAAGTCATGGCTTTACCCAACAATGAAGCCCGGAGTGTTGTG
Organism: Nicotiana glauca; assembly: GCA_026770625.1. Lineage (NCBI taxonomy): Eukaryota > Viridiplantae > Streptophyta > Magnoliopsida > Solanales > Solanaceae > Nicotiana > Nicotiana glauca. The sequence goes on from MU685399.1 coordinate 168,951, forward strand.
GCATTTTTGAAAAAGAGTATCTTTACAATGTTTGGCACTCCTCGTGCTATCATTAGTGGTGGGGGTCTCACTTTTGCAACAAGTCTTTTGATTCATTGCTCGCCAAAGTATGGAGTTAATCACAAAGTGACCACCCCCTATCATCCTCAAGCTAGTGGCCAAGTGGACGTTTCCAACCGAGAAATTAAGAGTATCTTGTCTAAAACTGTCAATGCCAATAGGACCAATTGGTCGAAGAAATTGGATGATGCTCTTTGGGCCTATCAGACAGCTTACAAGACCCCAATTGGTATGTCTCCATACCGGTTGGTGTTGTGGAAAGCTTGCCATCTTCCGATGGAATTGGAGCATAAGGCTATGTGGGCGTTGAGGAAGTTGAACTTGGAATGGGATGTTGCAGTGAATCTCCGTGTTGAGCAACTAAATGAGCTTGATGAGTTTAGATTTCATGCCTACTCGTCCTTATATAAGGACAAGATGAAGTATCTTCACGACAAATATGCTCGGTGAAAGGAATTCAAGTTTGGTGATATGGTTCTTCTTTTCAACTCCAGGTTGAGGTTATTTTCGGGAAAACTCAAGTCAAAGTGGAGTGAGCCATTTGAAGTGGTATGTGTGACTCCGTTTGGTGCTCTTGATCTCAAGAACAAGAATGGTGAAGTTTTTCGGGTCAATGGGCATCGTGTCAAGCATTATTTGGGGAAGTTTGATGACATCCATGTGGTGGCACTCATTCATTTGAAGTGATGTGACGGCAATATGCATCGTGCCGCGACGTTAAATCAGGCGCTTCTTGGTTGCAACCCATGTCCTTTTCTTTCTCTTTGATTTTCTTCATAATTTAGGATTTTTGGAGCTAATTGGTTGTGAGATGCTGCAGGAATTGTGCTGATACAGTGCAAGGCAAGTTGGAACAAAATGCACAGTCTCTGAAGTTTGCCAGTGCGGCGGTGGTACACTTTTGCGCGGTCCGCTCTGGCATGTTGAAAATGTAGTGCTCTCTAAAGTATTCCACCACGACCGTGGTCAAGTTTGTGCGGTACGCGGTGGACCATCGTGGCCGCAGTATACTCTAACGCAGTCGCGCCAAGGTTGCCTTTTGCAGTTTCATATGTTGAAACCCAGCACGGCCCACAGTCACTTTTGCGCGGTCGCACTGGTAGGTAAGTAAAGGGCCCACGGGTTGTCTATAAATAGAGACCAAGGGTCTCATTGTACCCTTTTCGCAATTTGAACACCTAGAGCCCTCATTCTACTGTTCATCTTTCCCTGTTACCAGCTTTCTTGCTAGCTCTGATAGATTGCATTCATTCTTCCAAATCCTGGTAACATTTCATGCATCCATGATTAATTACTTTCTTATTTTTCATTTTATTTGCTTGCCAGTAGTTGTAACTTCTTGTTCTTCATGTTTTTTTTCTTCGAATTGTTAGTCCAGGTTAGATTTCATGATAGTTTTGTTTGTTTAAAGCGATTAAGGATTGGGTTACTGAGTAGGGACAAGTAGGAGTCAAAAATTGAACAAAAATGGACAAAGCATAAAGACCCTAACTTAGTGCCCGTAGACCCTAGCTCAGCATGGACTGTAATTGCTTTTGCGTGACCGTGGTTCTCTTGTGATTGAAAGTTAAATGTTTCCAAGCGCGACCGCATTGCTCTTTTGTGCAGTCGGCGCTATTCCACCGCGGCCATGACCCTATTTTGTGCGGACTACGGAGGGAGATTCAAAGAGTTATTTTTTGGGGTCTTTAACTAGCGGGGACCGCGGTCATTTATGCGCGTCCACGGTGCCTCCAACGCGGCCGCACTCCATTTTTGTGCGGTCCGCGATGCTATGTTCTGCAACCTGTTCTGCAACTGTGTACTACAATTATTCACCAATTTCACTGCATGTGCTGAAACTAACAATGTTAGATGTTTATCTTTGCAGATAATGGTTAAACAAAAGGGCGGCTTAACCCGCGAGAGGTGGTTCCTCCCGAGGGGGTAAAGGTAAGAGAATAGTAAAACTCACTCCCCATGCTCGGAAGAACATAAAAAAGACCCAAAAATTGATAAAATCTGCTGACAGGGCTTCTTCTCATTCGTTGGGGAGTGAGTATGTGCTCTCCAAAGACATCTCCTCAGATTCAGTCCCAACTAACATAACTGACCCCTCCACCTAGTTGATACCCCTCCACCATCACCTACCTCCAAAAGACTGATGAATGTAGTCTCAGATTCCTCTGCCGAGTCCGCAGTCAGTAGTGGGAAAGACTCCACCTCCCCCATGGCTTCATTATCTGGGGAGAGTGCAGGTAGAGATAAGGGAGATGAGCCTCAGATTGGGAGAGTGGCACGGACTAGGAAAGTCGAAGAGTGGGAGGATAGATTCGTGAGCCAAGTAGCTTACCACAAGTTTAGGGAGTGGTGGCATGTCACGCCCCAACCTCGGGAGGCGCGACCGGCGCTCAATCAAGTGAACCCGACTGAGCAAGCCTTACCGAACACTTTCTACCCCAAATCAATATGAATATGGAACTCAAGCCTTTCATTTATTTAGACGAGAATACATGGTGCATACTACATCATTGGTTCATTTCATGTCACAAAGATTTACCGTACATAAGCTAGCTTCAAGGATTCTAGAAGAGTTATAGTTTATAGAGATCACAAGTTTAGGATTACAACACATATAGTGGACTCCCCGAACACCCGTACATAACCCACACTAGTGTCTTTGGAGCCTCTAAAGATACAATAGATAAACATAACTATGTCGGCAACAAGGCCCCGGCTATACCTCAAAAGTGGAAAGTTGTAATAACAAAAGATACACCATATAGCCCCATGGAAGAAAAGGGGCTCACCCAGACTTCAAGTAGAGAAACGCTCCGCTACACACGATCGGCACTATCCGCTATGGAGCCACCTACAATCATAACACAAATGTAGCGCCCCTGGCAAAAGGGACATCAGTACATTTGAATTGTACCGGTATGTATAACTAAATACCATTTTACTAGAAAGAACTATCAAATAGATACAAGCAATTAATGTGGGCAAATCAAGAAACAATTCATATAATCTTTCATACAATTTCCACAACATAGATTTGGGCATATCTATCACATGTTCAGCACTATTCTCATTACCACCGCCATCTCGAGCAGAGTACGGCCACGACCTGACCGGCTAGGTGACCTCATTGGAAGCATTACTCTCAATTAATAATTCATTTCCCCTATCCAGAATTCAATATCAGCACATTACCACCATGTGTGCTTCATGGTGTCCGATCACGACCCGATCGGCTAGGTCACCTCATTGGAGGCATTATTCCATTCTCATTAGTCAACACTTCAAGTCTTTATCCCACACATATCATAACAATTCCTGGGGTGCTCATGGCCACCATCACCACATTGTTTCCCCTTTTCAATATTCATCTTACAAGTTGTAATCATAGACACATATATCAAGGATAATTCAAGTTGCAATCACAGGTAAGTGAGCACATAGCTGGCATGAATAATTCTTTGTTTCAATGCTGGCTTATAGCCCAAGTATTTCAACACATAACAGTACTTTTCATCATTATCTAATTGTTAAGATTGGCACATTATTCACATTGAGGCACACCCTTCACGAATATGTATAGACATATGCAAATCTATTAATGCATAATGACAATCAATAAACTAGCCAATTCAACTCTTACCATACTTTTGTAATGACAACGGAGCTCAATTTCTAATAAAAAGGGGTTTTAGCCATACATACCTCAATAAAGCTTTTCCTTACTCTTTTACAATTTCGGAACTCTTAGCACTTCGATCTATTGAGTAAGAATTACAAATTAAATCGAGAATTGGAGACGAAACTGAAGTTCTAGCTTGGTTCAAGCATATCATCAAACACTAAAGGTGCATTGTGATCTTAGCCCCTCTTTGTGAGGAATTTCTATCATGTTATACCCTCAATTGCCTTCTTTTTAGTTTTCTACCTTCCAATATCCTATGGTTTGACATGCATGTAGAGAACATCATTCTTATACTCTTGAATTACTTCTCAACCGGCCCCATGTACCTAAGTGTAGAAATAAGAGCTGAGATTATGAATCTTACCTCTTGGGAATGAAAATTTAGGTGTCTTCACTTGATTTTCTTCAATGTTTTAGCAAGGCTCAAGGGAAATTTGATGGGAGACACTTTCCACCTCTAAGACCCTCTCTCTCTCTCTAAAAGTCTCAGAAGAATTTTCAAAATGAGCTATAATATCGAATATATCGATAGGGAGGTCGGGCTAAAAATTAGAAAATTGGAGCCCCGAGTCAAATATGCGATCGCATTTGCGATCGTAGAGTAAACATGCGGTCCGCATAATGGACCGCAAAATGCTCCCAAAAAACTAAATATTCTAACTCAGTCTGCAGTAAGAATGCGGTCCGCATTCATGTTCTGCGGTCGCAAAGTGCACCGTAGAACTAACCCTCGCAAACTTCAAAGGAGAATATGCGACTACTATGCGGTCCGCATTTTGATTATGCGATCGCATTTTGACCGCATAACTGACTTCAATTTTAACCAACATTCTGCCTCACTCTGCGATAGATATGCGGTCCGCATTTCGATTATGCGACCGCATTCTGGACCGCATTTCTTGCATTTTTCTGGAAGCTTATTCTTGACTTTTTAATGCATTATTCAATCCAAAAAGGTCTGCGCCATTGTTAACACATGCTCTTAACTTGGCACCACGGAATTCGGGTTTTTGAGTAGGGATTTCATGGGGCCTTACATGGCCGATGAGAAAGTTGATACTGTAGAGGAGTTTTATTGACACTGAACTTTTACCCCACAACCCGAACGTGTAGAGGGAGTTCCGAACTAGAAAGGGCTAGGAGTTCTTCATGGAGAAGTGCATTGATGCTACTGAGCACATGGTCAGGGAATTCTACTCTAATGTAGCTCGCATTGTCAAGGATACCAAGGTGATCAAAATTAGAGACAAAATATTGTTGTTTGATGGAACATCTTTAAATAAGTATTTGGGGTTTCGGGATGAAGATGAGTCACTTTATTTGGCTAAGTTAGGGATGGGTGAGGAAGTCCGTCCTTGGTTGGCCTAGTACTTGGCAATCCCAGGTACTATTCCAGAGTGGTTGCAAGCATGGTAGAAAATATTTTGGAAGACCTTCAACTTCGAGGCTCGAGGGTGGTTGACATTTGTAGGCAGTCGGCTTGACCCTTCTACCCACGATCAGACTATTCCACTTACTCGGGCAGTTCTTGTTGCATCTATTATGGCCGGATACCCTATTAATGTGGGCAATGTGATATCCCGTGTGATTTCTACTGTGGGGCAAGAGAATGACCGGAATCATCCTTTTCCCAACACCCTTTCAATGTATTTCCAGGACATAGAGGTGGAGAAGAAAAGATATGATGTCAAGGCCAAGCCTGTGGCTCCCTATTCTTGGTACAGTATGCAGGGTCCGGACAACCCTAAGTCCCAAAACTACCAGCCACCTGCTTCTGCCCCAATTGGCTAGTCTGATGAGCCAGTTGCGGTAGAGCCTTCCACTGAGCCTGCTACCACTATAGGAGTAGACTTGCCTCCTAGACCTTTCTCTACTACTGGTCCCAGTTCTTGAGCAGACACAGGAGTGCCATCTTCCAGGACTCATCCCTTAACTGCCGTCCAGTTGAGCCAGACATTGGCTAGCTTGAACAATTGTATATCAGCTGCGACATCCAAGTTGTCCACATTATCTTCCACTATTCAGACCCAATCAGCACCTCAGCCTTCCTCGGTCCATTGAGGAAACGAAGCTGTTAGAGAACAAGAAAAGGATTATGAAGACACAGGCTACTTTGACTGCAGCTGTGGAGTCACATGGCAAGGCTCTGAAGGAGCTTGCCACAGAGCACAAGAAGATGAGGAGATCACGGGCTTCTAAGGAGTCTGTGATGCAGCTCAAGACAGATGTGGACAAGCTATTGGCAGATCAGATGCCTCTAGACTTGCTATTCGGGGACCTAACCCTAGATCCAGTAGCACCAGTAGCAGAGTCACAGTAGGCTCCCAAGTAGCCTAAGAAGAACAGGAAGCTCCCCAGTACAACTGATGCAGTTATTGAGGTGGCAGTCCCACAGGAAGCCTCCTCCAGTTTGCCACATGCGACACCTGACATCCAGCCAGTCCAGGAGCAGGCCCCGGTCCCAGCAGTTGAGCAGCAGGAGGCTAGGAGCCAGTCTGAGGCTCCCACACATACGGAGGATTTGGGGTCCACTGATGATCCCATGCAGACTGACCAGGCCTAGGGAGCCCCTATATCCTTTGTTATGCCTTTTTTTTAATATTTATTTCGGTAGTTAGCATTGGGGATAATGCCAGCTTTTATTTATGGGGGTGCACCCTACTTTTTTGTTGATTATCCGGATAACTGTATATACAGATTGTTAGTTTATGCTTTACTTTGATTTTCTATTTTGGGTTGTATATAAAGTTACATTTCTGTACATATTCATCCCCGTTGTATATTCTGCAGCCCCATTGTACATATTCATTCTATTTTCCATTTTCTCACAAAAGTTTCGTTTTTAGCTTTATAGTTAGGCTCGTAGCCTCTTGTTTTGTTTTTGACGCTTCCAATAAACCCTTGGTTTTCTTAAGGCCACAGTTCTTTCCAAGGGTGGAATATTGTATGAACCGGGTGGCTCTTCCCGATGATGAATGGGGTGACAACATTCTTAAGGGTTTGAGTCAGTTTCTTTGATTTTTCTTTTGTTTTTGATAGTTGTAGTTAAGGGTACCTCAAACAAAGCTTAACTTGGGCCTAGCACATTTTCCTTTGATCCCATGGTCAAAGACATAATGTTGTGCTTAGGATGGTGAAAGTCGTGGCTTTGAGACTCTTGCATTGACCAAACAATCATCTTGTGGTCTTTTCGGACCATTGTATGCTTGAATCGTAACTAAGGTCGTTTTGGGCCCTCGACTTGATGTCTTTAGCAATCCCCTAGCGTGTGCGGTGAGGAATCGAATTATGAGTCCAAGTACCAAGCCAATGGTCTAGAAGTTGCCCTGAATGTTTGTTGAGGCGAAATCCTAGGTGAAGTTTGACTTGAGAAGTGACTATAGGCTTTCCTTGATCCAAATGTTAAGTTGAACAATTCCATGGCCTACCAATGAAATGATCCCTAGTTAAACCTTTTGAGCCTTGAACCTTTTTTCTTTCAAGAACCAATGCTACAAGCCTATACCCGTTCTAAATGATACCCTCTCTTGGCACCCAAATCTTCCGTTGAGTAATGGCAAATGTCTAAGTTTGGGGGGGAGATACAAGAAAGGAAATAAAGTGGTAAAAAGGTACAAAAGCAAAAGAAAAGGAAGGCAGTGAAAAAGCAAGAAAAGAAAAGGCCGAAAAGAAAGTCCAATGTGAACAAGAATAAAAAGGGATTCAAGGAAAACAAAGGTAAAAAAGGTATGGAAAAATTAAAAAAAGGAGAAATGTTTTGAATTACATAAGAAAGAGTGACAATGTGTCTCTTTAACCCCTTGTAAAGAAGTGAAATACTCAAAAGAGTCAAGAGAGTTGAGCCAAAATGAATCATAAGAAGTGTTTAAGGGAATATTGAACCCAGTTGAATAAAAACATGTCCTACCCTTACCCAAAAGCCTTCACAATGATTCCACAAAAACCCCTACAGGATCTTGAGTTGAAGGAAACCTACATTAGTGGATACTTACATAAGGGGCAAGCATATGGTACCTAGAGCCGGACTTGTGACCTTCTTCTTGAGAGAGATGAGTGAAATTCCATCAACCTCGGTTTGTGTGTCAATACTCTAAAAGGTGAGGTTCGCTTTGGGAGAGTTGAGGATGTTTGGGTTTGGGTTCCACATTGACCAAAGTAATTAAGAGAAGTTCTTTGATGAAATGTGTCAACTCTTGATGCTCTTGTGTCACACTTGATCTAAAGTTTTCAAAGTTTAAATGTGTTAATGATGCATTCATATTGAGGGCAATTGTTAGTCCCAATTGATGCTTGTTGAGGTTGCTTTAGGATAGCAGAAATTATTTGGACTTCCCTTTAAGAGGTGGGTCTTATTTTGTTTGCTTGAGGATAAGCAAAAGTTTAAGTTTGGGGGAGTTGATAAGTTAGGATTTAACCATGTTTTATACCCCTACTTGCTATTGCTTTGGTTACAAATTGCTACAAAATAGTCCCAAAATGCTCACAAGTTGTGCTTGATTGCAGTTTTGAGCGACAAAGTGACAAATGTCAAAGATCGGCTCAAAACGGAGTTAAACCTGCTCAAGTGGCAAAGACTAAGTGAAATGAGGAAAAGAGGGCCTAGTGCGGACCGCGCAAGAGTGAATGTGGCCGCACTAGGAGATTCAGAGACTTGGCATTTTCAAGCTGGAGGCAATGTGGGCGCAGTACTAATCACGCGGTCTGCGATCAGACTTTCCGGCCGCGCTACCCTTTTATGCGGTCCGCGGACATGAGGTTCAGAGATTAGAAATTTTGGGGATTAAAGCCACGCGGCTGCGCTTCCCTTTTGTGCGGTCTGCATGAACGATATTCAAAGAGCTGAGGTTTTAGAAATTTCAAGAAATGCGCTCCGCGCTCCTTTTTGTGCAGCCTCGCCAACTCCCATCGCGGTCGCAGTGCTCTCTCTCGCGGTCCGCGGTCCTCAACTTCAGAGAAGCTGAAATCATAAGTCCAAGAGCCAGTGCGGCTGCGGTCCGCACTAGCCCCGTAAGGGTATTTTTGTCCAATTTTTCTAACCTGGTATATATAAACATTTACCATTTTTAGAGGATGTTTTAATTTCTGAAATGCAGCGTGCACCTGGGAACGAGATTGTAACCATTTTGGCACTTTTGCTCTTTATTAACGATAGATATTTGTAGATTCTTCTTAGTAATTAATTAATACGTTTAGTTCCTCATCTATTTCTTCTATTTCTTCTTTAATTATGTGTAGCTAAACCCATTAGCTAGGGTTGTGGCTCAACCCTAGTGTGGGTAATTGATGGGTGTTGCCATCTAGGGTTAGATTGATATTGAGTGTTTGTTATTTGGGTTGATTTTATGTTTTAATTAAAGATTGGTGGTTGCAAACAGTGATTCTAGTTTTGTTGGTTCAACTCTTCTTGAGAAAGAGAGTCCATGACCCCAAAATTGACCCAACAAGGAATTGGGATAGATCCATGAGAAATGGTAGTCCCAATTAATGGGTTAAATCTCGAAAGAGTAATCACCCTACTTGAACCCTAGTTGCTTGGTCTAATTAGCCTACCCAATTGGTCTCGATGGAGTCAATTGGGCAAAATCATTCTCTCTACTGAGAGGTGTGAGAATGGGTACAATTGTGTAACGGTTATAGCATAAGCCCAAATATGTCAATCTATCCTTAGTAGTTTATACCCGATATTTAACCACCTAGTGATGCCACGACCCTAGTGCCTTTCTTCCCATTAAGTACAACATAGCAATATTCTCGTAGCATAATTTACTTTTAATCATTAGTGTAAAATAGTCATTGTAATACATAAAAACCCAAAAATGTTTGAAGTGACATTAGAAGCACAACCGCATCTCTAGACTAGACAGACAATACAACTCCACTACTAGCTCCCTGTGGAAATATGATCCCGAACCACTATTTGGGTAAAAGCTATTCGACCCGCTCTTCCTACCTTGGTGTAGCATTGAGTTGGCAGTGATCAACAGGTCTAAAATATCATTTAAGATTTGCCTGTAAAATTTGGTGTCAATCCGAGTAGTTTTAGGGCATTTTTGGCCCGTTTGAGGAAGATTAAGAACTTGAAGTTCAAAGGTTTGATTCAATTCGTTTTAGGGGGTGATTTTTAGTTTTAGCATTATTTCGAGCGTTCAAAAGGTTCGAGTAGGTTCATTTTGTGATTTCAGACTTGCCGGTATGCTTTGGCGGGGCCTGGGAACCCCGAGCATCAATCGAACGAGGCTCGAGCAAAGTGGAAATTTTGATAAAGGGCTAAAGGTTGATGCTTCTGTCATAACCGCACCTATGGTTGTTGGACCGCAGGTGCAAGACCGTAGATACGGTCCTTGCATCGCAGAAGCGGCTTAGGTAAGCCAGGCCAGGAACCACAGAAGCGGCTCCCAAGCTGCAGATGCGGCCTGGAGATCACAGATGCGGTCCTAGCTCTTTGACCCATTTTCGCAGATGCGGCCCTTTCCTCTCAGATGCGGTCCCCTAACCGCAGATGCGGAATCGCTTGGAAGTGAGGTTCATTTAATACGGGTTCTAAATAATTTTCATCACATTTTCATTCCTCCATTGGGCGATTTGGGAGCGTTTTAGGGAAGGACTTCACTTAGCATCATAAGGTAAGTTTATCCTACCCATCCTTAGTTTAATACTTGTATTTTAGGTAGATTAAACACTAGAACTTAGGAAAAATCAAAGGGTCAAAGCTAAACCTAGGATTTTGGAAAAAGATGAATTTGACCATGAGATTTAATGTGAAATGAATTAGAAATCATATATTATTGATCCCTAGGTAATAGAGAACAACTTCTTCCAAAAAATCTCAGAATCCGGGCGCGTGGGCCCGAGGTCGGAATTTAGGAAAACTTGTGTTAATGGTTGAGAAATTTCTTAAGTAGCTAGAATTCGATCTTGTGAGTCTATATTAATTAGTTCTTACTTCATTTAACTAGTTTGGGATTGTTCGGCTCCGAATTGAGGACTTGGACTCGTTCTTGGTATTGGAAGTGCACTTTGGAGCGAGGTGAGTCTCCTTTCTAACCTTGTAAGAGGGAATTGTCCCCATATTTGTAATAATTGAATAAATTGCCACTATATGCGGGGTCTACGTATGCACTAGGTGACGAGAGTCCTTGCGTAGCTACTAATACGCTAAGTTTGGGTAGTCTAGGACCCATAAGCATGCTCTATGTGATTTACTTGTAACTTGATGCTTAAATTCGGAGTCGTATAAACCATGTTGATTAAATTAAATAAACTAGTAGTAGGAACCTTATTTTCCTTGGCCTTTTAAAGAGAAATTGAACATACCTGTGAATAACTGTTCTAGAGTAATATACTGTTGTCTGCCTATTGTTGTGTTTAATTATGTTTGACCGCGTCGCATGGCCGATTCGCGAGCAGGATAATAGATGCATCTATGGTTTGAGCCGTTCGACCCTCGGCAGTGCACAATTTATTTTTACGTTGGATCGGGCCGTACGTCCCTCGGTATTACTTGTGCATGTTCTTGCTTAGTGATTTTCTCTGTGGACTGGATTTCATATATATATATATATATATATATATATATGGATACCCATGATAATATTGGGATAGGAACTGTTATTTTACGCTGATTAATGCTTAATATTTGTGCTATTCCTGCTTATTATAAATTATTTTTCACATTATTTGACCCTAGTAGGTATCAAGTTGACCTCTCGTCTCTACTTCTTCGATATTAGACGGGATACTTACTGGGTACATATTCTTTATGTATTCATACTACACTTTTGTACTTAATTGTACAGGGCCTGAGGCAGGTGTATCCGGCGATCAGTCTGGTGTGCATCTCTGAACAAACTCGAGGCTTCTACGGTGAGCTGCTTCCCTTCCATGTCGTTCAGCAGCCTGAAGAAGTCTTCCTTATGTATTTTGCTTTCTATTCTATTTCAGACAATAGGATAGTGTGATTCTTTTGTATATTCAACTAGTTGCACACAGCTTGTGATACCAGGTCTTGGCACACACACATTAGTAGACTGTATTATTTTGGGGCCGTATGATTATCATGATTTTATTCATCGTTTCTGATAAGGCCATCCTTTCCCAAAAAGAGATTTCAATCATCTCTTTCCCTAAAAATCAAAGGGCCTACAACTCCTGAAATCAAAAACAACCGAACAATTTCTAAAAAGAAGGAGATTTTTTCTAATTCCTAATTCCTAAGAAGCCAGAGAGCGACAGCAAATCCCCCAAATGATCTCATCAGATCTTTTACCCTCTGATTTGAGAAGAAACATATTTCCTCTTCACCATTTTTTATACAAGATGCTTTGTCTTCCTTACTGAGCTTCACCATTGTCACGACCCAATTCCATAACAGGTCATGATAGTGCCCAACGCCATCGCTGGTCAAGCCAACGCGAAAAATAGTAACTAAACTTCCAGTCACCTTTATCCCAAAACATGATTTTATTCATCGTTTCTGATTTATCTCCAACTTAAAGAACTATTTCAACTATTTTGGGATAAAGGTGACTGGAAGTTTAGTTACTATTTTTCGCGTTGGCTTGACCAGCGATGGCGTTGGTCGCCATCATGACCTGTTATGGAATTGGGTCGTGACAATGGTGAAGCTCAGTGAGGAAGACAAAGCATCTTGTATAAAAAATGGTGAAGAGGAAATATGTTTCCTCTCAAATCAGAGGGTAAAAGATCTGATGAGATCACTTGGGGGGTTTGCTGTCGCTCTTTGGCTTCTTAGGAATTAGGAATTAGAAAAATTCTCCTTCTTTTTAGGAATTGTTCGGTTCTTTTTTGATTTCAGGAGTTGTAGTCCCTTTGATTTTTAGGGAAAGAGATGATTGAAATCTCTTTTTGGGAAAGGATGGCCTTCTGCCATTTTTGTGTGTAGCTAGAGTCTATCTCCCTTTATTTTAGGAGTTAGGGATTAGTTATAGGGGTAGGAATTCAGTTAGTTTAAATAGGAAATGAGTATCGGCTCAATGTTCTGGGCTATCCGAAATTGGTCCTTTTCAATTAAAACCAAACAAAATTATTCCCGGATTTCGTACTCTTTCTTCTAGAACAAGACCAAAAATACTACACCATTTATTAATTAATATTACTTAAATAAAATAGCTATTAAAATAAGACTAATCATTAAAACAAAACCTATTTTAAAATAAAATAATATTCCTAAAAGTAAAGTAGAACTATTTTTGTATTTTTGAATTTTATGTAAAGTAGATAAATTAAAAGTAATTAGATAAAAATATTAATTAGCTAAATAAAAGAAAATATTTTTGTAATTTTCAATTTTGTGATAAAATAAAGCAAAAAGTCAAAACTATTTAAAATAGCGATGTTAAACCTAAACTAAATATTTACGCTAAAAATGTGTAAAATCTTGGGGAGGGTCAAAAATTACATGTCTACAGCTTCCCCTCTTTGACTTGAAACGCGAAGGGTTTTCAGACAAAGAACGACGAGACAGATTTTTTACCTGACCCTTATTTTGAGAGACCAAAAACCTAAAGGAAGGAGAATGTGACCGAGCCCTGGTATGTAAACTGCCTACGTATCCTTGGCTATAAAGGAATCAGGCAACGTGTAGTTCAGAAGTAGGAAGAGTGATGGAGTATACCGAGAGGGAGAGCCAGTCGAGGTATTGTACTGTCAAGGTACCGGTCCGCCGTCCTGTTATTACATCAAAAATAAAAAATAAAAAAAGACTAACTAAGCCTGTCAACTACGAGTTACAAGATTCCTATTTATAAGTATTCTGAAGTTTGATCTTGAGTCTTGAATGGTTCTTCATGCAGACTTTAGATTTGAACCTCGGCACTTGTTAGTTGCAGGTACTAGTTCATTCTTCTTCGGATCAAGACTGGACATGCAATTCTCGTGATTTCAGCCATGTCTTGAGCAGTTCACATCTTTTTCCACTTATTTCTTTTTCTTTCTTTTATTTTAATTCTGGATTGTGACTATCTTTTGCTGATCATCTCGGACTATTGACCTGCATTCATGCGGCGAGCTTCTTTTGTTGCTGACTTGAATTGCATTTTGAAGTGAATTCCCTTGTTTTCCAGGTGGGCGCCTGATTGCCAAAACTTGAACTGTCTTCCTTTGAATCTTGAACTGTTTTCCCTTGAAACTTGAATTGTCTTCCCTTGAAACTTGAACTGTCTTCCCTTGTTCTCCAGGTGGGCGCCTGATTGCTGAACTTGAACTGTCTTCCTTCGAAACTACTTTTCCTTGAAACTTGAATTGTCTTCCCTTGTTCTCCAGGTGGGCGCCTGATTGCTAAACTTGAATTGTCTTCCTTCGAAACTGCTTTAGCTTGAAACTTGAACTGTCTTCCCTTGTTCTCCAGGTGGCGCCTGATTACTGAACTTGACCCGTATTCCTTTGAAACTGATTTCCCTTGAAGCTTGAGATAATTTCGAAACAAATTCCCTTGTTCTCCAGCTGGGTGCCTGCTATTACAATAAAATAGAGAAAACAAAAGAAACTTTTCTGCCCCCGTTTGCACTAGGAAGAGTTGTGAGTTGTTAGCAAAACTATAAATCACATATGCTACTGATGAAGGATGCAATGATGAGAGTAAAATTAATGACTCGACTAGGATGTGCGTCTCCTAAAAGTGATTGAGCTTGCGGAAAACTATAAACTAAGCTTGACTAAAGTAAACCTTATTCTTCAGATGGGGCCCCTGATTTCAAGAAAACTAAACATTGATAACTTAAGAAAACTAAAAGTTGACCCCCTTTTTTTTCAAATCCAGACTTCCTTTTTTTTTCAAATGATCCTAGGAGAAAATTTATTAGACTAGGTTTTCTATCTTAGGAGAAAGATTCATCAGACTAAGACGTTTATCCTAGGAGAAAATTCATCAGACTAGGTCCTTTTCTCTTTTTTTTTTTGGTTTTTTTTGTATCTTAGGAGAAAGATTCATCCGACTAAGATGTTTAACCTAGGAGAAAGTTTATCAAACTAGGTCTTCTATCTTAGGAGAAAGATTCATCAGACTAAGATTTTGATCCTAGGAGAAAATTCATCAGACTAGGTTTCCTATCTTAGGAGAAAGATTCATCAGACTAAGATTTTGTATCCTAGGAGAAAGTTCATCAGACTAGGGCTTTTTATCTTAGGAGAATATTCATCAGACTAAGATTTCGATCCTAAGAGAAAATTTATCAGACTAGGTCTTTTTATCTTAGGAGAAAAATTTATCAGACTAAGACGTTTATCCTAGGAGAAAGATTCATCAGACTAGGCTTTTGTTTTTTTTATCTTAGGAGAAAGATTCATCAAACTAAGATTTCTATCCTAGGAGAAACTTCATCATACTAGGTCTTCTATCTTAGGAAAAAGATTCATCGGACTAAGATTTTAATCCTAGGAGAAAATTCATCAGACTAGGTTTCCTATCTTAGGAGAAAGAATCATCAGACTAAGATTTATATTGGGAGAAAAATCCATCAGACTAGGACTTTTTATCCTAGGAGGAAAAATATGAAGATCAATGGCAAGATGTTATGCATAATAGCAAACCAAGTAAAGTCAAAGACTTGAGAAACTTCCCTTTGTCGGCTCTTCTCTCCCTTTTCATTTTCTTTTTTTTCTTTTTTCATCCTCTCTTCTTCTTTTTTTCTTTTTTTTAAATCACTTTCCTTGCACTACTTTGTTCCTGTTTCAAACAAAGAAAATTTTATCAGTTTTGAAAGTGGTGGTCGGTTTGTGGCCTTGAGTCTTTGGCAGCTTGGCTTTGTGCTCAATCAGCTTGAGTCAGTCTCAAGAGACTTTTGCTCTACATCAACCCTGTCACACTCAATACCATTTGTATTTGTGGCTCAATCAGCCTTATCCCAGCTGGAGATCTTTGCTTAGGTGACCTTTTTCTGGTATCTTGAATGACTTCCTGCTTTTTGAGCAATTTGTCTATCAGAGAGAATCACAAGTTATCTTTGCTTACGCCAAGTAGGCTGACAAGAGTCTTTTGGGGGAGCCTTTGCGTGTATCCTCAAGGCGTGTTAACAGTATAACAACTAAGTGTGTTGGCCAAATTTACTTTGTGCAACTGAAAATCTGGTGGCAGATTTTAAAATCTTTTCTTGGTTGTTTTGACAAGGACTCGCTCAGAGTGAAGGACAGAACGATGCAAAGAAGCAAGTATTAACAAGAAATGCCCCTATCGAAAGGACAGAAGGAAGATTTTTTTTTCTTTTTTTTTCAATAACTAGCCTTAATGATCATGACATGCATTTTGGACTTAACAGTCGATCTATCAAACTAGACTAAATCTTCCCTTGTACCATTCTTATGACTTTGAAGTCGGGCTTGTTCGTGCCAATCCTTTGCATCAACTTCACGACTCACTTTCGACTAGTGGTGCCCCAAGGGGTTTTCACGAATAAGTCTCTCTTACTTGTTTTCTCTGCTTACCGTCGACTTACAGTGCGCAGTTGGGTTTTCACTAGTAAGATTCTCTCATTTTTCTTTTTCTTTTTCTTTTTCTTTTCCCTTCTTTGTTGTGAGCAACTTGACAGTGTTCTACGTCGTGTGGCAACTGTTTCTCATTGCATGCTTCTCTTGGCATTCTTGAAGACATATCGGGAGGACTTTATTTGGAAGGATTTTGGATAGGGTTGGAAAGAAAGGATAATCATCTCTTTCAAAAGCAAAATAAAGTCTTTGTCACAGTTTCAGATACTGGGGATTTTTGGATTTTTCTTTTTTTTCTTCTTTTTTTTCTTTGTTTTTTTTTTTTTTTTGAATTCTTATTTGGTTGGATCGAACTGTGAGGCTGCCTACATATCTTTTTTTTTTTAAAAGGAATCAGGTGTAACGTAGTTCAAACATCTGACCTAACTATTTTTTTCATCTTTCTTTCTTTTTGTTTGTCTTTTTTTTTTTTGTCTTCTTTTTTCAAAACAAGTTGCCCCAGCTTCTATTTTCTGGGGGCACGGACCTTTGCAAGTTCTTTTCTTCTTCATTTTTTTCACTTGAAAATTCTAAGAATTGCCCCAGTTTGTACTCTTGGGACATGAACTTTTTTTTCTTTTTTTGTGGGCTTTTGACTCAAAACTTGATTCCAAAAGAGGGCGGTTAAGGAAAATAATACAAGCTCAAAGGCGGTAACAAAGGGTATAAAGTGTTTGTATAGACGAAAAAAGGGTCTACCAGCCTCAAGAACGCCAATTATAGTATCCTTTCGCGATCACGTGATTAATGAACATGCCTGTCTTCTTGGTGTCTCGACTCTCGTGGTCGAGACACTTTCCATCCCCTAATGTCAAACTTTCCAACAAACATCAATTGATTAAACATCCTCAAGCCCGATCTTCATAATGATTTGAAGGTGAATTTCCCTCGACCTTAATTCCAAAGAATTTCAACTCTTTATTCATCCTTAAAAGTGTTTTTTTCAGCTATCCAATTCCAGATTAAATCAGTTTCTAAGAGCTGGCCAAAATTTCTTCATGCATGTCATATCACTAAAACTAGCGGAAAAGAACTAAGCATGGAATGACACAAAAGGACAAATTGTATTTCATTAAGTAAAGGATGGAAAGGTTTAAAAACAAGACAAATAATCTAAGATCCAAGTTACAACCCTAAAATAACCCGAATAATAAAAATAACAACAGAACAAACGGACAAGACTCACACAGACAGAATGGAGGGATAGAAGGGTTTTACTCAATAAAACAAATAAAATCTGGATCACAACCCTGAAATAACCTAGATAATAGAAAAAACATCAAAACAAGCTACCGAGATTCATTCCTAGTGAGGAGGGAATAACTTTTCAATTGCTAAGCTTGACATTTAGCCATAAATTTGCCCATCAGAATCACCATGGCCTTCTCCGATTTCAGTCGGCAAGCTCCCGAGAGGATCTTCATACTCCATGTCACCAGGCATTTTCCCATCATCATGTACATATAAAGGATTCTGCACGATATCCTGGGTGTCACTATCTTGGATCACAATCAGTTTATCCTGGATCATCCTTTCTATTTCTCTTTTTAGATTCCGACAGCTTTCAACATTGTGCCCTTGGGCATAGGAATGGCATTCACACCTTTTAGAAGGGTCAAAGCTTCTTGCACGTGGGTCTACATGATTTGGAGGAATGGGTGCAATCATGTCATAATATTTTAACTTCTCAAACAAGCTTGCATAGGATTCTCCTATTGGTGTAAAATTATCTTTCAACCTTTGTTCCCTTGTATACCCCTGGCTTGGATGTGGGTTACAGAGCGCTTAAAAATGGAGGCTGATGGAGATTTTGCGGTGCTCGTGCTTGCTTTCTTGGGTGATTTGGTGGCTGGACAACATACTGAGGTGGAGCAACAGAGTATTGTGAGTTCTGAGGTGGATAGTAGTGCACAGGAGCATCATCAGAAAACAGGCGAGACTGGTCATACCTTCGTGACGTTCTCCTAGGACCTCTTCTCGACCATGATTGCATCATGATTTTTTCGTCCTTCTCATTCGTGTCACTAATATTATCAGATTCAATCTGTATCGCCTGAGTTGCGGCTTTGAGAATTGCTTGACTTATAATTTTTCCTGTCTTAAGACCATTCTCAACCATTTCCCCTATTTTGATTGCTTCCGAGAAGGATTTACCCACTGCGGATATCATGTTTTGAAAATAATCTGGCTCTTGAGCCTAAAGAAAGACAGTGATTAGCTCGTGGTCGTCCATGGGGGGATTAACTCTGGCTACTTGTTCTCTCCATTTGATGGAATATTCCCTAAAACTTTCAGTTGGGTTCTTCTTCAGGTTTGAAAGGGAATTGCGGTATGGGGCAATGTTGATGTTGTATTGGAACTGTTTGACAAAGACCCAAGCCATGTCATCCCATACATGTCAGTGAGAGGTATTTTGATCCATAAATCATTCGGAGGCTGCTCCCGTAAGGTTTTTCCCAAAACAAGCTATTAGCAATTCTTTATTTCTTTCGGCAACTCTTAGCTAATTGCAATAACTTTTCAGGTGGGCTATGGGGTCTCCATCATACTTTTCAAATTTGGGAGTCCTGAAACCAGGTGGCAAGTGGACATTCTTCGGACCAGCCAACCCTTGCATGTTTTTCAACTGTTGTTCTAAGCTTTTCACTCTTCGGGTCATTTCTTCCTGTGACATCTTTCGGGCAGGCTTCTCAATGTTTGCAAGAAGATCAAACAAGTACGAGTGGTACTCATGAGAGTGGTACTACTCTTGTTGGGTAGCAAATTGTGACTCATGACACGGCTGTCCTTGGCCATTGGCCGATGCTTGATACATTTTGGTCATTTGCTGTTTCAGTATTCGATTTTCCTCAACCACAGTAGACTCTTATCGAACCCTCTGACCCTGAGTCTCTTGAGCACTTGTAACAGCTTCGATATCAGTTATCATTTTTCTTTGGATCTTGTGTTATCCATTTACCACCAACCGATCACCTCAAACTTTCTTTACAATTCAAAACAAAACACACATTAGAATGAACTCAGTAAATCCTTATTATTATCAACATTTTTTCACTTTTTCATTTTTTTTCCTTTTTTCATTTTTTTCTCATTTTTTTGTTCAATGGTTGATCGAACCTGATGTGGGTTGCCTACGTATCATGTGGGAAAATGAATCAGATCTTGCGTAGTTCAGAAAGATTAAGAATAAAGTAAATAAACTAAGTTTTTTTTGGGGATTTTTGACTTTTTCGAAAGAAAGACTTCAAAAGAAGAAACAAAATATTTTTGGATTTCGATTTGTTTATTTGTTTGTTTGTTAAAGAAAAAATATTTTTTTTTGAATTTCAACTCTTTTTTTGGAATTTCGAAAGAAAAACTTCTACAGAAGAAAGGAAATATTTTTGGATTTTTGGATTTTTATTTGAATTTATGAAAGAAATACTTCTAAAGAAAAAAGAAAATATTTTTGAATCTTAAATTTTCTTTTCAATTTTCGAAAAAAAAATTAAATATTTTTTTGATTTTGAGAGAGATTAAAAGAAAATATTTTTTGAATTTTTTTTTTAAAATTGGGGTCTAAAAGAAAGTCTTTCTAAAGAAGGAACTAAAGGAAAATAGTTTTAAAATTTTTTTTTTGAAAATGGTGGGCCGGAACCGATGAATTTTGCCTACGTATCTCACATCCGGTGAGAATCAGACCCGCGTAGTTCGCCCAGTTTTGACATAATTGGAAAAACATGATATTGATTGACTTTTAATTTTTTTAAAAACATTTTCTTTTCCTCTTTTTTTATAAATAATTTTGGCAGAGTTTCGAAACATTTTCAAATACCGAGGTTTTTAGAACCGGGTGAATTCTCTATCCTACCTCACTCTTGGTTTTTTTGTTATTTTTCTTTCCTTAGCCGGTCAACGTACAAACCGAAACAAATAAACGTACACATAGCACGTAAGATGCATCAAGATGGTCTGTTATTTTGGATACACCTGTCCTAGAAGGACCCAACCCCTGTGTTGAGTCCCCAAAGTTAAATGCACGTGATGCAAACAAACGTTCCTACTAGGGATCCGGTATGAGGTTATGTTATTCTAGGTTTAAACCTGGGGTTGTATTCTTGACCTGTCTTACCCAAGCGGACAACTCGAGCCGAGGTGGGGGCAACGTAACGGGAGCACGAAAGTCTACCCGGCCTTGTTGTTGGCCCAGTCTCGTTCTATTTGGTATAACTTCTAATAGAAAAGTGGATCACGCGAACGTGTGCACCATTTTTAGAAGACTTAGGTGGAAGGAGTAAGAAGACAGTTTAATATAATTCAAATAATATCAAAGCGGTAAATAAGGGGCAATTAGCACATTAGGTCCACAAATACAATAATATCACCAGACAATAAAGCCAAGAATAGATCATATTAACAAGCTCAAATTCTGAACCCTGAATCAAAGATCCTAGGTTCTTGTCCCCAGCAGAGTTGCCAAAGTTGTCACACCTCCTTTTTCCTACCCCCAAAAGAGGGTCTAAGGGAGTTTTTTCAAATTTAAGTAACAACCGAAATGGGATTATTTATTAAAATTCAGATTCGCCACTTGGAATAATTTATGGTATCCCAAGTCACCGGTTTAAAATCCCGAATCGAGGAATTTGACTCTATTTGCGATCTGCGAAAACAAAAATCTGGGTAAGGAATTTTGTTAACCCGTGAGAAGGTGTTAGGCATTCCCGAGTTCCGTGGTTCTAGCACGATCGCTTTGATCAGGCCTAGCTTAATCAAATTGTCAAATTAATCATTTTAGAACCTATGTGCATTTGCCTCTTTTAATTAAGAAATTATCTTAAAATAGGTCACGCGTACGTGTACCCATTTCGTTCGGTGTGTCGAGAATCATGTCAAGCATACGTGTACACAATTCATAATACTTAATTATTTAATAAAGCTTAGTCGAAGTTGCGCGAACACATACTCTAATTTTATTTTTAAAATCGTAATTATATCACGCGAACGTGTACGCTATCACGATGGTAGATTAGTCGCGCCTAAAGCAAACTATGAATATACATTTTAGAAATCATAATCATGTCACGCGAACGTGTCCATAATCACGATAATTTGATTTGCTTAGGAGTGCGCTTAAAGCATTTAACGAAATAAGAATTATTCTTTCCCTAATTTAGGAATCAATATGAGGCCACAGAGTTATGGATAAAATGATTGTGCGGAAATTATGTAATTTGGAGAAGGAAGAAAAGGTGTGAACAATTCTAATATATCTTTTAAAAGAATACGGAAGTCTTGGATAATATATTTTAGAATTAGTAGAATGAAAGGCAAAATATAATCAAGATTACGTACTCCAAATCTTCTATAAGTCTTTTGTTTAATTTAAGGGTAACACAAACCGATTATTTTATGGCTTAGACTACCTATAAAGTTCTCAATATTTTTTCTTGCTTCCGATTTTCAGCTACTTATATGCCCGCAATCTAAAAAAAATTAGATCTATTCTAAACCCTCAACATTCAAATGAATCTGGAATTTGCTTCAGTAGTTAATAGTAAGCGACTTGGCGTACTATCTCAATTTCAATTTCCACAGAATCCAAACATGCCATACCCACTTCCCTTTATAATAATTAATCATATCTACAATGTTCATCAAAACAGTATGATCCAAATGGACATTTGAATTAACCAAAACAAATGGCAACAACAACATATTATGGAAAAATCATATATCCGAAAGTAATATAAAAGAAATAATGACGAGAGGAAGAAAGGGAACCTTCACAGTGACTTAGTTTTCCAAAACCAAAAAATGAGCCTTGACCACGGACAAGACGTTAGACGGAGCATCGAAACTCGCCGGCGACCTCGACTGAAAAAACCACTGCTTCGACTAGGTTTGGGGCTGATTTTTGGACATGCTTGATGCTGTTTTTCATCTAATTTTACAGCTGACTTTTGCTGAAAATCGAGCAGATCTTTGGACTATTTTTGGACATTTTTGTAGTTGTTTTTTAAATGGTTTAAGGGCTGGTTTATGGGCAGTGTTCAGCTCGTTTTTGGAGCTGAAATGGGGTGGCTTTGGAGGTCGTTTTGGGTGAGTTTTTGTCAAGACCCGAATTTTTCATCCTCGGGTTCGTGATGGCGTCTACTCGTGGAAGCTAGGCAAGCTAAGAACCTTTGCAAACATTAACACATCTCATTTTATACATGATTAAACAATTAAATTATCGATGAATAAGCAATTAAAAGACAACGAAAAGTAAAATTTAGCGGAAGTCTGAACTAGATAAAGAAACAGCGTCTAGAAAATAAATACAAGTCTCTACCCAGCACCTGGTGTCACATACTCACGAACCACTAAGAATACTAAATACAACGATTTGAAAGAAAGTACAAACTGTTTGTATCGAATACATGAGATAACAGACTAAAATAAAAGATAGAGGAGACGCCGGGCCTGCGGACACCTACAAGGCTACCTCGGTGTCTCGCTGGACGGAAGGCTAACTCCCACGCTACTGCTGATGCCCAATGCCTGGATCTGTGCAAAAGAGCACAGAGCGTAGTATCAGCACAACTGACTCATGTGTTGGTAAGTGTCTAGCCTAACCTTGGCGAAGTAGTGACGAGGCTAGACAGGACTACCATATAAACCTGTGCAATTACATATATATTTCTACGGCAGGAAAGTAACAAGGAAAGAACTATTTTAAATGGGAAGGGAACATGCTTCGGGGATAGCAGATAATATAGAAATTCAGGAGAACAGTAAGGAACATCAATAAATTTAATCTAACACGGATAAGGGAAACAAAAGTAGATTTCATTATCAGTACACATCTCGTTGCAGGCATGCAACCCGATCCCATTTCTCAATGTTTCCGTGGTAGGCGTACCACCTGCTCCCATTTCAATCAATACCTCGTGGTAGGCGTACCACCCGCTCCCATTTCAATTCAACACAAAGTCACAATAAAATTCCGGCAAGGAAAAATAAAGCATTATAAAAATGATTTCCTGGCAAGGGACTAACAATATCAAAATAATCATCCCAGAAAGAGAGAATCGGCTATAACCAAATCCTAGCTCAACTCTTACTCAGCTTGATTAAATACCAGTACTCAGGCATAAATAAAGTCTACGAGAATAGACTAAATCCCTAATCAATATCAAGAATCATCAATTTCAGACATCCGAAGTGTCATTTAAGACACAACAACTATCAAGTTACGACTCACGGCCATGCTCGACACCAACGTATAGATACTCGTCACCATGTCAATGCGACGTACTCAACAAGAAGAAATTAGCAAATAAGACTCAACTCCTAGTCCCTCAAGCTAGGGTTAGACCAAACACTTACCTCAATACTTTGAATACAACTCAATCCTCAATTATAGCTTTACCCCGTGATTCCACCTCCAATTTGCTCGTATCTAATCACAAATTACTTAATTACATTAATAAACACTAAATGAATCAACCCAATACATGAAAATGAGTTTTCCAAAGTTTTACTCAAAAAGTCAAAATCGCCCCCAGGCCCACGTGGTCAAAACCCGAGGTTCGAACCAAAATCCGATTACACATTCCCCCACGAACTCAAATATATGATTTGTTTTGAAATCAGACCTCAAATTGAGGTCCAAATCCCCAATTTTTGAAAAACCTAGGTTCTACCCAAAACATACAATTTCACCCATCAAAATCATTAATTTTAAATTGAAAACATATTAAATGATGTTAATGATTGAAAGAAATGAGTAAAAACTAACTTACAATTGATTTGGAAGAAGGTTTGTTCTTGAAAAATCGTCCAAAGGAGTTATGTTTTGAAAATAGGGTGAAAATGTCTTAAAAATCGACTAAGTATAAAAAATGCAGGTTGCAGATATGGAAATTGCGAACACTCAGATATGGGAAATGCGAGAAAATAGTTCGCATTTGCGAACACTGCCCAAAATTCCGGACTTCACATTTGTGATCTCAATGTCGCATTTGCGACTGGCTCGACTTCGCATTTGCGACCCAACTGCAGGATTTTCCTTTCTCGCATTTGCGATGCCAGGCTCGCATTTGCGAGACCTGCTTCGCAAATGCGAAAATTGCAGAACTGATCATACCAGATTTTCTCAAGGGTTCAAAATGCATCAGTGGCCTATCCAAAATTCACCCGAGCCCTCGGGGCTCCAAACCAAATATACACACAACCTCCAAAATATCCTATGGACTTGTCCATGTGATCAAATCGCCAAAATAACATCATATACATTGAATTAAACCTCAAAAGCCAAGAATTCTTTCAAACTTCATAAAATCTCAAATTTACCATTAGTACGAATCACGTCAAACGGCGTTCGATTTCGACCAAACTTTACAGAAACATCTTAAATCATATATAAGACCTGTATCGGGCGCCGGAACCAAAATACGGGCCCGATACCAACACGTTCTAATCAATTTTCATTTAAATTTTCCTTAACAATTGCAGAAAAACAATTTCCTTTAAAAATTTATTTCTCGAGCTCAGGACCTCGGAATTCAATTTCGGGCATATGCCCTAGTCCCATATTTTCCTATGGACCCTCCGGGACCGTCCAATCACGGGTCCGGGTCCGTTTGTCTAAAAATATTGACCAAAGTCAAACTTATTCATTTAACACCAAAATTTAGCATTTTTCATAAAATTTCACATTTAAGCTTTTCGGCTACATGTCCGGATTGCGCACGCAAATAGAGGCAATTCTAAATGAGATTTTCAAGGCCTCGGAAGCACATAATAGATAAGAAAACAGATGATAACCCTTTGGGTCGTCACATTAGTGCGTTTTTTGGAGATGATTTAGCTGCCTTTCATGGCTGGAAATTTAGAAGTGAGCAACAGCTTTTATGGTGAAGCTAAGTGACGAAGACAAAGTATCTTGTATAAAAAAGGTGAAGAGGAAGCATGTTGCTTCTCAATCGGAGGGTAAAAGATCTGATGAGATCTCTTGGGGGTTTGCTGTCGTTCTCTAGCTTCTTAGGAATTAGGAATTAGAAAAAATCTCCTTCTTTTTAGGAATTGCTCGGTCCTTTTTTTGATTTCAGGAGTTGTAGTCCCTTTGTTTTTTGGGGAAAGAGATGATTGAAATCTCTTTTTGGGAAAGGACGGTCTTCTGCCATTTTTTGTGTGTAGCTAGAGTCTATCTCCCTTTATTTTAGGAGTTAGGGATTAGTTATAGAGGTAGGAATTCGGTTAGGTCAAATAGGGAATGAGTATCGGCTCAATGTTTTGGGCTATCCGAAATTGGACCTTTTCAATTAAGATCAAACAAAATTAGTCCCGAATTTCGTACTCTTTCTTTTAGAACAAGACCAAAAATACTACACCATTTATTAATTAATATTACTTAAATAAAATAGCTATTAAAATAAGACTAACCGTTAAAATAAAACCTATTTTTTTGGTATTTTTCAAATATCATACTAAAAGATAAAAAATGGAATTAGATTAAAATTATGGCAATAATTAAAATAATATTCCTAAAAGTAAAGTAGAACTATTTTTGTATTTTTGAATTTTATATAAAGTAGATAAATTAAAAGTAACTAGATAAAAATTTTAATTAGCTCAATAAAAGAAAATATTTTTTTAATTTTTAATTTTGTGATAAAATAAAGCAAAAGAGTCAAAACTATTTAAAATAGCGATGTTAAACCTAAACTAAATATTTACGTTAAAAATGTGTAAAATTTTGGGGAGGGTCAAAAATTACATGTCTACAACTCGTGAGACCAAAGTAAACCTAATGCTCTGATACCATGTTGTCATGACCTAAAATCCGTTAAAGGTCGTGATGGCGCTGGACACCACTGCCAGGCAAGAAAACACTAAATATTTAATTAAATTCTCATTTTAATATTTTTAAAATTATAAATTTCCTTCAATTTAACTAGTAAAATATGAACTTTACAGAATAATAATAATTTTTTTCAATTTCAATACTGAATATCCCATAATCATCCCAGAACTTGGTGTACATGAGCATCTACAAGGAAACAAAATAAAATATAATAATTGTCTAGAATACAAATTTGGACAGAAAAGAAAATACAAATAATCTGAAGGATACTCTGCTAGTTGCGGATCATAACATAAGATGCAGCTCACATAAGTCCCCGTATCAACCACACTGATGCGCTCACAAGGCCACCAGATATACAGGTGAATGTACAACAAAATATATAACAAGTGTAGTATGAGTACGAAAATAGCGCATACCCAGTAAGTATCCAGTCTAACCTCGAAGAACTAGTGATGAGAGGCCGACTCCGACACTTACTATGACCAACAATAATATTATGATAATATGATTAATCATGGATTTTACAAGACAACTATAAACTCAATAACATAAAGCACGTAAACAATTCTTTTGTTAATAGGAAATTTTCAAATTTATTTTCATCTTTTAACAATTTATATCTCCATTCAAGGAGGCCACATAAATTATCAATAATTTCAAAACAATCAATTAAGTCATGCGCAAATCATATCGAGGTCGTACGGCCCGGTCCATCTTAATATTTAAACTATGCACTGCCAGAGGATCGAACGGCACGAACCATAGATGCATCTATTTAATCTGCTGAGGCGGTCATCCTGTTTCACAAAAGGAAAATACAATCAAACGGTCAATCAAGAATTTATCCAGGAGTAATTATCCAAGGAACGTAAATCCCCCCCCCCCCTTTTTCGGTTAAGAAAAAGAAGTTTAACCTTTTAGAAATTTATTTACCAAGTTTTTTATGATTTAAGCAATTTAATTTAACAATCAGGTAATAAATATCACAAGTATAGCATATTTTTTGGTCTTAGACTGTCCGGACTTAAGCATAATAGTAGCTACGCAGGGACTCTCATCACCTCGTACGTACATAGCCCCCACAACTAGAAGCACATATTGAATTATTTTATCAATGGGGTTAATTCCCTCTTACGAGGTTAGAAAGGAGACTTTCCTCGCTCCGAAGTTCCATATTGGACTCCCAAGCCCTTCCGATGACTCAAACCTATGCCCAATGCTCCAAGACTAGCCAATAATTATGCAAACCCATAAATATATATTCAAATACTCATTATAATACAATTTATAACAATTCCTAACCCGATCAAAAAGTCTAAAAAATCACCCTCAAGCTCACGTGCCCGAATTTTAAAAAATTTCAAAAATAAACTTTACTCATAACACAACGAACTCAAATATGTAAATTATTCCAAATTCCATGTCCAATTTCGTGGTCAAGATCCAAGAATATAAATTTTTAGATTTTTCTTCAAAAACCTAAATTTTCACTAATTTCTCTAGATTTTCCATGTAAAATCTAGATATATTCCAAGTATTTAACTTGCAATAAGTGAAAATTACTTACTTTGACATAGATGATGAAAATGGAGCTCCAAATGCGCTCCTAAGTCAGCTTCCCATGGAAGAAATGAGATGAAAATGGCCAAACTCCCATTCTTGCAACTTATATTCTGCTCAGGCCTCCCTTTTACGCGATCGCGAAAAAGATATTGCGATCGCGAAGGCCAAACAAAGCTCGCCCAGAATTCCTTTTCCGCGTTCGTGTCCCACTGAACGCGTTCGCATAAGCCAAATGGCCTCTTGCCCCGCTCCCTCATCTCCTCTTCTCGTTCACAGTTGGGCCTCCGCGTCTGTGAAGCATTGCCAGGCCCACCTACGTGTTCGCAGGCCCCTCACTACGTTCTCTAGGGAAAAAATTTCCAGCCCAGAAATCCTTCTACGAGATTGTGTCCCTTCTTCCCAGTTCGCGTAGACAACACCAACACCAGCAAACCAGCAACAGCTTTTCATCCAAATTCGATCTGAAACCACCCTGTAACACACCTGAGGCCCCCACAGCCTCGTCCAATCACACAAACTAGTCCCATAACATAACACGGATCTGCTCTAGGCCTCAAATCCCATCAAACAACATCGAAATCATGAATCGCACACCAATTCAAGCTTAATAAACTTTAGAACTTCAAATGTCTACACATGATGCCAAAACCTATCAAATCACGTCCGATTGACCTCAAAATTTACACACAAGTCACATTCAACATTATGGACCTAGTCCAACTTTCAGAATCGGAATCCAACCTCGATATTAAAAAGTGCACTCTCGGTCAAACTTCTCAAAAACCTTCAAATTTCCAATTTTCACCAAATGACCCAAAATGAACTACAGACCTTCGAATCCACTTTCGAGCATGCTCTCTACACTAAAATTACCATACGAAGCTATTTCCAGAGTTCAATCCTAAACAGATATCGATAACATAAAATACACCTCCACCCCAAATTCATGAAATTCTTCCAAAATGCTAACTTTCACTATATGCGTTGAAACGCTCCCTGGTCATCCAAAATCCGATCGGGACATACACTCAAGTCCAAAATCATCATATGAACCTGTTGAACCTTTAAATCCCGATTTCAAGATCGTTTACTCATACTCCAACTTTAGTCAATTCTTCCAACTTAAGACTTTCGAAATGAGAATTTTCTTTTTAAATTAACTTAGAACTTGCATTCTTATTATTAAAAAATTATTTATTATATCTTTCATAAATAAGGAAACTGTAGGATCGATAGAGATATTTTGGGAATAAGAATAGTAACTTACGTGTGAATATATTTGGCCTCCTTTAGATATTATCATTATTATCACAGGGCTCATATTACTTTTATTACATTCTCTTTAAACTGGTTTTTACTTGATCTCTTATATCATTTTAGCCTTTCCAGACTTATATTTCCATTGTCTCATAAAATATTTGGTCAAATATGATAGCAGAAAGCAATTGCGAACTCTTTTTATCAAGCTTTTCTGGAATTACACCTGAAATATTCAAAAAACAAAAGTAATATCAAGTTATATATAACTATTTGTTAAAACAGGTTCAATTATTCTATACTTTTTTTTTTGGTTAAACTGAAAAATTTTATTTAACCAAGTAAAATATTTACATCCACCCGCTCATTTGACTCTAGAGTTGGATCTACAAAAATAGCCTCTTTTGTAACAATTTGATCCCCTATCGACCTTACTAACTATACTAGCATGGGAATCTATCTATCTTTTCTAATATTCCTTTCCATTTACAATAATGCACTCCTCTCATATGTAAATGAAGTACTATATCTCTAACCAATTCTTTACTTTCTCTACTGACTTGTTGAAATCTTCTAAAGTTCCGTTCCCTCCATATTTGGTACACTGCAGCAGCAAAGGCGTTGCCCCGAATTGTCCATTTTATGTTTCTGCTCCTTGTTATCTTTGTCATCCAGTTGACCTCCTCTTGCCAATTCCCTACTATTCGACTAATTTCAAACAGCTTCAGTATTTGATCCCACACAAACTTTGAGTATGTACACTCAAAGAATAGATGTTCCATGGTCTCATCATTACCACTTGTGCACAATACACAGTCCTTTGCTACATTGATGCCCCATTTAGTTGCTCTTTTCACAGTCGCTAACCTTTGATGTAATGACATCCATAATATGAGCTGATGCCTTGGTATAAGTCCTTTAGTTAGATATAGGCTTTTCCAGGTCGTCTTTGTATACCGTTGCATTTGACTAGTGTATGCTTTCTTTATGTTATACTTCCCTTTCTCCACATATGTTTCCAGTTCTTGCACTCTATTTTTCAGCCACTTTCTTGCTTCAAAAATCTTTCTTATGACCCAGCTTGCTTGTCTTGGAGTTTTCATTATTTCCAGCTTCTTCTTTTTCATATAGTGATGATGAACCCATTGTACCCACAACTTATCCTTTTTTGTGCTATTGCCCATAGTAGTTTTCCTACTGCATTCCTGTTCCACATTTCAAAATTCAGAATATTCAGTCCCCCTGCTGCTTTAGGCTTGCAAACAGTCTCCCATGCTATAGGTGTTGATCTTCCTTCACTGTACCCTTTCCAAAGAAAATTTCTACAAACAGTAATCACTTTACCATGTACTTTCTTTGGTAGTATGAATACTTAAGCCCAGTACGTCTGCATTTCAAACAATACACTTTTTATTAATTGCAATCTCCCTGCATATGATAAGTACCTAGCTGTCCAACTTTTGACTCTTTCTGTTATCCTTCCCACCAATGCCATACACTAATTTATAGTTAGCTCTTTAGATAATAGAGGCACTCTTATGTATCTGAATGGTATTTCACCAGAACTCAGTTTCAGCTTCTTCAATATATCTTCTTTCTATTGTGCACTTATGCCTGCCACATAAAGTGAGCTCTTTTATATATTTGCCTGGAGTCCAGAAAAAGTTGAAAACAATTCAAATTATTTCATCATCAACTCTATAGAAACCATATCTGCTCTACAACACATAAGCAAATCATCTGCAAAGCATATGTGTATCACTTTTTAGTTTTTCACATTTTGGATAATGACTAAAATCTGGCTTTGTGTTTAGTTGCTTCAAAGCTCTATTCAAATACTCCATCACCAATACAAATAAGTAAGGTGACATGGCATCACCTTGTCTTAACCCCTTTCTTGCTTGAAACTTCTGAGTTAGTCCACCATTTATCAGCAGAGAATACGACATTGTACTTACACATTCCATAATGAGATTTACATCATATATGGAATACCAAACTCCAGCATTAAATACTTCAAGAAGCACCAATCAACTGAGTCATATGCCTTCTTTATGTCCACCTTAACTATACATCTAGGAGATATTGTTTTCTGGTTATAACTTTTAATCAGTTCATGTGCTAATAGCACATTATCTAGAATATTTCTCCCTTCAATGAATGTTGATTGAGAAGGTCCCACCAAGCGGTCTACTACCAGTTTCAATCTGTTAGTGAGTAGTTTAGCAATTATCTTGTACATTGTCGTGCAACAAGCAATTGGCCTAAACTCTCTCACATAGTTAGGATTCAACACTTTCAGGATAAGGGTGATAGTAGTACAGTTCATTTCCTTGAGCATCTTCCCTGTGTCAAAAAACTCTTTCACTGCTTTTATAACATCTTCTCCTACAACTTGCCAGTTTTCCTTAAAAAAATTCAGCTGGATAACTATGAATACCTGGTGCTTTATCATTTGGTAGTTGTTGAACCACCCTCCAGATTTCCTCCCTTGTAATAGGCTTCAGCATCTCCTGTTGTTGAGCTAAAGACAGGCAAGGCCCATCTCTGGTTATATTAATGTCAATTCCCTCTACCACATTGTTAGCTTCTCCTAGCAGCTTTTGAAAAAAAGTGACAAATTCCTTCTGTATCAGCTCTGGATCTGTCACCCTCTGGTTCTGTTCTGTGCATATTGAGCTCACCTTGTCCTTAGCTTGCCTTAATTTCAATTGTGCATGGAAATATTTTGTATTTGAGTCTCCATGTTTTATCCAAACTGCCCTAGATTTCTGCCTTAGGATCTTCTCATACACTGCATCCCAATCCTCCAGTTGCTTCATAGTCTCCTTTTCTTGCTCAATGAGTGCTGAATTTAGATAGTCCTCATTCAATTTATTCTGAGTCTCATTGAGCTGTTCTTTCAACTGCTTTATCTTTATTTCAACTGAAGAATATTTTCTTTGCAAGCTTCTTGTCTGAATCTCCAACATCTTCAGCTTCCTATGAATTGAATACATAGTATAACCCTGAATTTTTTGCTTCCATATGTTGCATACTGCTTCCTTTTACTCTTCTTGTTCCATCAACACATTCAACAATCTATAAGGTCTTTGTAGTTTCATTCTTTTAACTTCAGTATCTAACACCACAGGTGTATGATCAGAGCAACCTGGTGCTAGATATATTGCCTCAATACCTGCATACCTTTCAAACCAATCTTCATTTCCCAAAGCCCAATCAATGTGACTGTATATTCTATCCTCAGCCCCTCTTTTGTTGCTCCAGGAATACTGAAAACCTCTTTTATTAATCAGACCAACTCCTATGTCTTCAATGCACTGATTAAAATCCACAGTTTCACTTGAATGAACTGGAGCTCCATTCATTCTATCCTCAATTGTCAAAATACTATTGAAGTCCCCCATAATAATCCATGCGCCTTTAATGTCTTCATTTATTTTCCTCATCTGATTCCATAATTCCTGTCTACTACTTATACTATGCAGACCATATACCACAGCGATATTATTTTGAAACTCAGAGTTCTTGTCCTGTATATGACAATGTATGATCTGTGCTGATGTACATACCACATGCATCTTCACTGCATTCTCGTTCCATGCTAACCAGATCCTACCATTGGGTGCTGCAGAATAGTTATCCACCACTCTCCAATCTCTCCCATACTTTTCTTGGATCTTTTTTGCTCTTCTTTGTTTAACTCTTGTTTCCAAACATCCAACCATGTCTATCTTATTCTTCATTAGAATGTCTTTAAACTCTCTTTGTTTAAAGGACTTATTCAGTCCTCTAATGTTCCATGTGCTAAAAATCATATAGGTGAAATGGTTGTTGGAGTAGGCCCTTTGATAATCCCTTCTATTTGTTCATTCCTCTCATCTTTGTCGGGTGGCTCCTCCTGTATTCTCAGGGGTGCAAATTTATTTCTTCTGGTTATCACTTCTAAGTCAGCTGGTGGCTGCCCTTTTTTCTTGCTCTGATAAACTCTGACTTGTTTACCTCTATCTTCAATTAACATATGATTTTCCTGAGGCTTCTCCTTTTGCTCCTTTGTTTCATTTCTGTTATCCTCACTCACTACTTCATCTTCCTTCCTTATCCATTTCTGTTTTATTTTCTTCTTATGTTTCTCATTTAGATTCTTCAAACAGTCACCATTAGGATGCCCAAACTTATTACACTCATGACACAACATTGGCTTCCATTCATACTCAACCTTTTGGACTCTGATTTTTCCATTTGGCTGTTCTATACTTAGTTCATTCGGTAGAGGTTGCGTAATATCTATTTCAATTAACACTCTAGCGTATGATATTCTTTCACAGTCCGATGTTAATCGATCTGTACATACTAGATTTCCCAAGCTACTAGCAATTCCACCCAGATTCTCCTCAGCCCAACATTGAATAGAAAGCCCAGGTAAGTTTACCCACAATGGCATCACTCTCATAGATTCCTTATCAATTTCAAACTCCGGTTCCAAATTTTTCAAAATCATCATTCTATTATTAAACGTGTATGGCCCTTTAGTCATGATCAAATTCATATCTTCAATTGATTCAAATTTGAATATGAAGTAACCATCATCATGCAGGAATAATGTAGGTGTTGCTACTGAATTCCACACTCCATATACAAATTTCAACATCTCTTTGAAAGTAGTATTACCTCCTAGCACATAGCCTATCAACGCCGATCTCAACTTCTGACATTGCATTTCCATTTCCTCTTCATTCAGCTTCACAATTTTGATTCCATCTCTCATTTCTGGTGGATAGAATTTCAATTATAATCCTTGAGTCATTGTTCTATTTCCCTTGATGACTTATGCCATAGTTCATTTCTCCCCTTCAGCTCCAGATCCCACAGAATACGTCAATTTCCTTGCTGCCATAGCCACATTCTTCTCAATTTCGTCTGAAATTTCCATCTCCTTCAACTGTGGTCCTTGCATGACCGTTGATGCACCTTATTCTATACTTTTCTTATTACTTTGCATCTATTTGTTTTTTTTTATATCTTTTGTTTGTAATTATATGTATTATCTTTCTAAATTTATTAGAATTTTAATATGTCAACAAGAAAATATAAATTTATTAAAAATGCCAAAATAAAGAGAGAAGAATTGAGACTTTAATACAATCCCCAAAAGTAGTAAGAATTTATGGTATTGAGCTAGAAGAGAGTGGAATCCAAGAAGAAGAAGAAGAAGAAGAAGAAGAAGAAGAAGAAGAAGAAGAAGAAGAAGAAGAAGAAGAAGAAGAAGAAGAAGAAGAAGAAGAAGAAGGTGAGAGTTTAACAAAGATCTTTTAGAAAATCAGGAAATCCTAAAAAAATTGAATAATAATCCTAGAAAGTAGAAATATATATAATCCTAGTTAAGAAATCGATTATAAATAAATTTTTAAAAATTTTATAATCTCAAAAAGCTAGAAAAATAAACTTCAAAATAAAATTTTATTAAATAATTTTTTAAATATGGAAAAACTAGGGCCTCTCGTTGAAGTTTGGCTTTAGGCCCCAGATACTGTTGAGCCGCCCCTGTCTGTATCCTACATTTTAGTAATTTTAAAAGATTATTCTTCATATTGTTGATGCGTGAAATCATGAAATGATGAAAAATAATTCGATCTATCCAAATAATATATTTATCAAATAGTACAATATATTATGAAACGACAAGTAACAACTATCAAATAAGCTCTGTGTGACAAATGAGTAGAAATGACACCACGTAGTCGCTTGTAACACCTCTGTTAACAATATATTCGATTTTTAAAAGCAATTTAAAGTTTAGTCACTTATGTCAAACTTGATATTGAATTTCCTGCTTCTTTTAGATTTAAAGTTAGACTCTGCCATAGACATTGTTGCCTCAGTTCAGACCTGAAAGTTTGAAGTTCTAAAAAAAAAAGTTAAAAATCAGATCTGAAGCTGAGCTCTAGAAAAAAAAGAAAAATCTATACTAAATGCCCACACAATCCAAAATAAGTATCCGTAATTATCTCTATGAAAGCTTTTTACAAAACCTACCTATTCGGCCGAAACATTTTACCACCTATCCATTCCCTTTTGCCTTTTGATTTGTTTTCTCAGTGCTAGCTTAACCTAATGGAAAACATTCCCTTTACCCTTTGAAGTGCAAAATCCTAGAGCTTTCTCTTTAAATAAACTATGAAATCTAGTTGACCTCTTTTTTTCATGTAATCTCATCACTTTTTTGTCAAAATCTCATGCTTGCTCGGATTTTGCACTTCGTAGTTTTTGCTGAAATTAAAATTTTACAGATTTTCTTAAAGTCTTCTTCCAAAATTCCAAATATATTTTTTTTCAGCTTGAAGATTTTAATATTAGATTTGAAGTGGGTGTATATTGCATATAGTACCTTCAAGAAAGCTTTCCAGATCTGAATATTTGAGCGCATTTGAATATTCACTATTTGAAATGGGTGTTATTTAATATTGCTTATAGTACCTTCTCGAAGTTCATACTGAAATTTGATTGCATTTGGTGTTGATTTGAGGTGATTGAGATCGAATTTTTTAGCTGAAAATCAACAAAGAACATAGTTACACAACAGTATACCGCTACGGTATACAATATATTATAGGAGTATAGCTATACTATAACAGTATACTATAATAGTATACAATATATTGTATTGGTATACTGTAATAATCGAAGAAGAATACAATTACCTAATAGTATCCCGCTACGGTATATAATATACTGTTGGAGTATATAGCTGTATTGCAATAATATACTATTATAGTATACAATATACTGTCATAGTATATTGTAATAATATGCAATATACCGCAACAATATAGTGTAATAGTATACAATATATCGTAATAGTATACTTCAACTATTTTTTTTTTGTTGAATAAGCTAGGTGCTATTGTGCAAAGCTAAAGTCATAGTTATAATAATATTTTATTGTTCTACTATACAATATAATATAATAATATACAGTAATAAATAAGTCTTTTTTAAATTTTTAATATTTTTTCAATTAGGTACTTGCAAATATTTTCTTAAATGAATTTTTTGATGGAGTTCCATGAAAATAATAGGAAAAATCTCACTTTATAGTTTCTTTGATTAAATTTTTACCGAGTCATGTTCGAAATATTGATTGAAGGCTATGGCTAAATTTTGAGTAAGTTTGGTGGAGATTTTCGGAGTAAATTTTAAAATTTAGGTCAATATTAAATAGAACTAGCAAAGAAGATAAAATTATATTGTATGCCAACATGTTATACTATATGTTATGTTGGTATATAATAATTAATTCAAAAATATATCATTAATTATAATAATACACCACTATTTTTCTTGAAAGAATAAACTAGTACTATATGATACCTTGACAGTATATGATATATACCATATAGGTATCATAGAAGACCAATAATTTTTTTTAAGAATGAACCAATCCTCTATGATATCGTGTCAGTATATGATATATACCAGGTTGGTATCATAGAGGACTGGGTGTCTTACTGAAAAAAACGGACCAAACCTTTATGATACCCTATCAATATATAATACTATGTTAGTATTTGATATATACCATGAGGGTATCATAGAGGACTAATGAGTATTTTTTTTTTTGGTGAAGAAATGACTAGTCCTCTATGATACCCTGTCAGTATGTGATATATACTATGGGTGTCATAGTATGTTCCAATAATATACTTCAACTATTAGTAATATATTATTTTTGGTATATTATATGCTACAGGAAGTTATTTTTTAATAATTAATACATAAAAATTAAATAAATAAAAATACACTACATCAGTTATCATTTGTTGATATAGTGAAAAAATAGAGAAAAAGATAAATAGGAACAAAAATAAAGGCGCAAAATGAAAAAAAATTAAAAGAAAAAATAATCAACATAATAATAAATAAAATTACAGAAATAAAAAAAGAAGAAAAAAGAAAAATAGAAGAAGAGAAAACATGTATAATGTATAAGTTGTTCTTATAACTGACCTACAGAAAAAGAAAACAGGAAAAAATGAAACATATATATTATATTAATTATATTTTTAAAAAAAAGGTGAACAAATATTTATTATATTAATTATATTTTTATTATTGCACGGAAAAAAAAAAGAATTAAGAAAAGGAGCAAAAAAGTGAATAAAATTAGATCGTGCAGAAAAAAGGAAATAAACTGACAAAAGATTTAAATGAAATTAGAAAAGAAACAAGAAAAAGGAAAAATGCGAAAAGCCAAAACTGAGCAAGGAATCAAATTTTGGTGGAAAAAGAAAATAAAAAATAATATGATTTAAAAATAAACATAGAAGGAGAAGGAAAAAAAAAGCAAAGCATAAACAAAACGAGGAAAAAATGAGGCAATTACCCACAAACATTATAATGGGTATGAATGGTAATTAATTTGATGGATAGAAAAATAAATAACTAGGCAAAGGTAATTAGTTTGATTTTTATGGGTAAAACTATAGGGGATGTGCACAGATAGCCACTAACGGCTCATGTCTTTATTTTAAAGCCAGCGTTTTAAATGTCTTTAGTTTTTAGCCACTGATTTAATAAACTTTAACTGGCCAGACGAAAATACCCTTATGCTCATGTCCTTAACTTCAAGACTTCAGGACTACATGTCCTTAACTTTTGAACTTGAAACTCTAAGTTTAGGACTTCAGGACTACATGTCCTTANGTAAGTTAAGTACTGCTTGTCCTTAACTTTTGAACGTGTAACTGTAAGTTAAGGATTGTCTGTCCTTAACTTTTGAACTTTAAACTCAAAGTTAATGACTGCCTGTCCTTAAGTTTTGAACCTGAAACAATAACTTAAGGACTGCCTGTCCTTAAGTTTTGAACTTGAAACTATAAATTAAGGACTGTCTGTCCTTAACTTTTGAACCTGAAACTCAAAGTTAAGGACAGAAAGTCATTAGCTTACAGTTACAGAAAAAAAGAAAAAAAAAATAAATATATATATATATATATATATATGAATCGAATACGTAAATAAATGAATGTTAGCGCAAAAACTACAGTTATCCCTTGGATCAACCTATTAATAGTGTAATATAAACTCAAGTCAGGCGATAAAATTTATTCATTTAGATTTTGATATAATTAAGAAACAAACAATTATAGGTGTTTAATGATTCAACAAAAGAACATGCTACCAGAAACGTTTAAACTACTTCTGTAATTAATGTACCCTGTATATACTTACGTGTTAAACATGGAAATAAATGTTTAAACTACTTCTGTAATTAATGCAGTTAAAAGTGTAAGAGGGATTTTGATGTTATAATTTGGTGGTTGGTTTTCTGTGGGAATGAGAGAGTAGGGGCGATGTGCACAGTAAAGCAACGTGAAAGAGAGGAAGAAAGGGTAAAATTGTCTTTTTCTATTAGTAGTGGCTATTTTTGCTGAGCATTATAATTAGTGGATAAAAATTAAAGACACCCTTAATTAGTGGCTACTACACGCCATTTTTACTAAAACTATAACACTCCCCTGGAAAAACCTAACTTCAAGCCTCATATCTAAATTTTAATTTCAGTCAGACTTCGAAGTTAGATTTGGGCAGAGTCCATCTAGGCCCGTTGGTCTTTAATTTGGAAACTTCAGATCCACGATTTCAATGGGTCTAAAATTGATTCTGAGACAAACTTTAACATTTTATAAAATTTGACTAGTATTTAGATAAACTTTAACATTGTGGGGAGAAATTTAAAAATAGCCAGATTTATAACTGGTCATTCAAAAATAGCACAGTTTCAAAAGTAATCGAAATTTAGCCACTTTTCATGTAAAGATATATTTTCATGTATTTCATTGTATTCATTGTTTTTTTTAAATTATAATTCAATGTATCTCGCTGTATTCTATGTATTTTATTGTATTCAGTGTCTTTTTTTTCATTGTATTTCAATGTATCCCGCAGTATTCTATGTATTTCATTGTATTTACTGTCTCGCTATATGTCATGATTTTATTCATATGTTTTTTTTAAATTAATATAATATTATATAATTTCTCTGAAGATTGCTATGTTTTTGAGGTATTTTCCAGTTGAGAATCTTTTTTATAACTGGAAATACAAAATTTGTGTGTTATAATTGAGTTTGTTGAGTTATATTAGGAGTCTATTATGTTAATTGATTCACTTTCCGTTTAAAAAGAGTGTAACTCCCTGTTTCACGCCGTGAATACAGTCGAATACAATAATCTGTCCAGCTAATCTCATGTTTCATGCCATGAATAAAGTCGAATACAACAACTGATTAGCTGGACTTCCCTGGTCCACGCCTATTTTTGCTAATGTATTCATGAATACAATAGCTTAAATACATCTAATATATCTTATAACAACAGACAACGTATCTACAATCCGTAATATAGCAAATGGTATTTATAAATAGATAATTACCCACTAAAAGATACTCCCCGTTCCAATTTATGTGAACCTGTTTGACTGAGCACGTAGTTTAAGAAAAAATAAAGACTTTTGGAATTTGTGATCATAAACAAATCAAAAAGGGGTCCAGAGTATTTGATTGGTTATAAAAGTTTCTCATTAAAGATAAAATTGTAAGTTTAAACTAAATTGTTACTAAATTTAGAAAGGGATTATTCTTTTTGGAACAGACAAAAACCAGATAGAATAGCTCTTTATGAAAATTTCTCTTGAATCATGAAAATTTCTCTTGAATTAACAGGAACGATGACAAATCACGCTGGGTTAAGCCTTCATATTTCGTAGACTGGACTAAAGTAGGATTAACTGGGCAATGCAAAATAAACAATAGCTTGAGCAGAAAAATTTGATTGAAGCATTGGGTTGAACATAATTCTGTTTCTATACCTACTGTTTCTATGTTACTATGGTTGTAGACACTAATTAAGTATGAACATAATTCAAAAATCAGTTCAACTGTATAATGTTCTATGGTCATGTATATGGATGTTAAAAGTAAGCAACGTAAGGTTTTAAGATTTCAATGGAACAATGTAAACTTGATAGAGACCAATAAATTTTGATGCATATTTCATTCACTAATTTCTTATTGCATTTTCTTATTCTTCTTAGCGATCAGGTGCAGATCATATGGTATGATAACAATGGTTAATTAACTTATTTGACCAAAAGAAATGAAATACTAAGACTCAAAATCACAAAACTCCTGGAAAATTGTGTGACTGTACAAAAAACATACAAAATGCAGGAACAAGGCACTGTGACTATATAAAAGAACATAAAAAATGCATGAACAAGGAAATCATTCACATGTATACTCTTTTAATTCTGAAAGTAAAGAAAATCCGGGGTTATGTACAAGCTACAAAACCAGTCACAAAGGTGTAATAGATATTGTATGTATTGCGGGTAGTAGAGCAAAGCTAGAGTTTAGCTCACTTCTCTCCGTCTTCTAAACAAAGAAGGATATAATGTCTAGCAATTCTCTCCTAGAATATGCATGTAATCACAGATCAAGAAGCATCTACAAAACACCTGCCAGGGAAAGCTTCATTGTGCTAAATGCTCAAACCTCTCAAAAGTGTCTATATATGAGCACCAACGCATTTTATATTTTCACCTATAGTGATCTTTTTGTTTGGGGGGGTTTTTGTTTTGAAGAAATGAGCTTATACTTTATGCCTCTGGATTAGGATCTGTCTCGATTTCTTGAGCCAATTCCCTTGTCAACATGTCAGCACGATCATCTTGGCCACCAGCAAAAGTATAGACTCTGAATGCAAATTGGAAAGCCTTCCAAAGAAGTTTAGCTGATCCCTTTTTATGACCATCAATTTTGGGTCCAGCTCCTTCATTTTCCTTTTGCTTTATTTCTCTTCTCTCCTGATTCAACATTAAGTGTTACTTCAAAAGATGTTCACTAAAATACTAAAGTGAGTAATTTCATAAGAATTACTACATTTGCTACATTGTGCTAACCTTCAAAGTCAGTTCCATACAGTTTGAGGAAACATCCACCATCAATTCTTTGATACGCACAAGGATGCCAAAATCAAAGTGGATTTTATGGCTTATAAATTTCTTAGATTCTTCATCTTTTGTTCGTTCCAGTGTGTCCATTTCTCCTTTGATCTAGATGATATAACCATTTGTTAGAGCTACTAATGGAAATATAAAAATCGACAAGTTATCAACTGCGGACTTAGTTTCTACCTTGTTGAAGTAACTCTCAGCTTTTTCAAGAAGTTGTCCAATAGGTGGGACAATTGGCCAATTCTGTAGAGTTTTGGCTATTGAATCTAACTTGGTATGAAGTGCTGCTGCCATCCTCAATGCTTCCAACTTCTTTGTAGGAAAATCTTCAAACCTTGCTAGCACCTGTAGCGAAATTACTTTAAACCAACACCCTGAAGTGGGAATCATCGAGGATAATGTATACAACAGTTATATATGAAACCTGAGATTCATCCGTTAGTTTCTCTAGGTGGGATTCTACAGTTTTGTGGAACTTGATAAGCTCAGACATATCTGATGTTTGGAAAGAGGCAATGGCTGTTTTCATCTCCTTGATTGTTTGTGCATGTACTCTAACATCCTCTTCAATTTGTTGGTGGTATGCTGACCTGAGACATATATGATATAATATTTATACATTAAGCTAACGTCTATGAAAGTATCACCTCTACCAAAATAATCAGTTTGAGGATTAATTACCTCTTTGTCATCTCTGCTAATGCATCAGCCATTCCCTGTTTGCCTCCTGCGGGTGCAGCACCACCAACTTTTCCCTTTCTCCCCTTTGCTTTACCATCTAAACTAGATCCTTCAACTTTACCCTTGAGAAGCCGATAAAGATTTCCCATTTGGGATGATCTCTTCAATTTAGTGGCTGCTTTCCTAGGTCCTAGGCTCCTGGCACCTGCAAACCCTGGTGGTGGTGGAGGTGCAGCTCCTTTTCCCATTGGCATAGGTGGAGGTGGTGCTGGCATTCTTCCATTTGAAGTCATTGGCGGAGGTGGAGGTGCAGGTGCCATAACCTTTGATCCCATGGGAGGTGGGGGTGGTGGAGGTGCCGTAACCTTCGATCCCATGGGAGGAGGAGGTGGTGGAGGTGCTATAACCTTTGATCCAATGGGAGGTGGGGGTGGAGATGGAATTGATATTACATTTCCCAATTTCATGGGAGGTGGTGGGGGCGGGGGAGGTGCCGCTCCATTTCCTGATGTAGGTGGTGGTGGTGGAGGTGGATGTGTTATTTCTTTCCTTGTCATGGGAGGTGGTGGGGGCGGGGGAGGTGCCGCTCCATTTCCTGATGTAGGTGGTGGTGGTGGAGGTGGATGTGTTATTTCTTTCCTTGTCATGGGAGGTGGTGGGGGCGGGGGAGGTGCCGCTCCATTTCCTGATGTAGGTGGTGGTGGTGGAGGTGGATGTGTTATTTCTTTCCTTGTCATGGGAGGTGGTGGGGGCGGGGGAGGTGCCGCTCCATTTCCTGATGTAGGTGGTGGTGGTGGAGGTGGATGTGTTATTTCTTTCCTTGTCATGGGAGGTGGTGGGGGCGGGGGAGGTGCCGCTCCATTTCCTGATGTAGGTGGTGGTGGTGGAGGTGGATGTGTTATTTCTTTCCTTGTCATGGGAGGTGGTGGGGGCGGGGGAGGTGCCGCTCCATTTCCTGATGTAGGTGGTGGTGGTGGAGGTGGATGTGTTATTTCTTTCCTTGTCATGGGAGGTGGTGGGGGCGGGGGAGGTGCCGCTCCATTTCCTGATGTAGGTGGTGGTGGTGGAGGTGGATGTGTTATTTCTTTCCTTGTCATGGGAGGTGGTGGGGGCGGGGGAGGTGCCGCTCCATTTCCTGATGTAGGTGGTGGTGGTGGAGGTGGATGTGTTATTTCTTTCCTTGTCATGGGAGGTGGTGGGGGCGGGGGAGGTGCCGCTCCATTTCCTGATGTAGGTGGTGGTGGTGGAGGTGGATGTGTTATTTCTTTCCTTGTCATGGGAGGTGGTGGGGGCGGGGGAGGTGCCGCTCCATTTCCTGATGTAGGTGGTGGTGGTGGAGGTGGATGTGTTATTTCTTTCCTTGTCATGGGAGGTGGTGGGGGCGGGGGAGGTGCCGCTCCATTTCCTGATGTAGGTGGTGGTGGTGGAGGTGGATGTGTTATTTCTTTCCTTGTCATGGGAGGTGGTGGGGGCGGGGGAGGTGCCGCTCCATTTCCTGATGTAGGTGGTGGTGGTGGAGGTGGATGTGTTATTTCTTTCCTTGTCATGGGAGGTGGTGGGGGCGGGGGAGGTGCCGCTCCATTTCCTGATGTAGGTGGTGGTGGTGGAGGTGGATGTGTTATTTCTTTCCTTGTCATGGGAGGTGGTGGGGGCGGGGGAGGTGCCGCTCCATTTCCTGATGTAGGTGGTGGTGGTGGAGGTGGATGTGTTATTTCTTTCCTTGTCATGGGAGGTGGTGGGGGCGGGGGAGGTGCCGCTCCATTTCCTGATGTAGGTGGTGGTGGTGGAGGTGGATGTGTTATTTCTTTCCTTGTCATGGGAGGTGGTGGGGGCGGGGGAGGTGCCGCTCCATTTCCTGATGTAGGTGGTGGTGGTGGAGGTGGATGTGTTATTTCTTTCCTTGTCATGGGAGGTGGTGGGGGCGGGGGAGGTGCCGCTCCATTTCCTGATGTAGGTGGTGGTGGTGGAGGTGGATGTGTTATTTCTTTCCTTGTCATGGGAGGTGGTGGGGGCGGGGGAGGTGCCGCTCCATTTCCTGATGTAGGTGGTGGTGGTGGAGGTGGATGTGTTATTTCTTTCCTTGTCATGGGAGGTGGTGGGGGCGGGGGAGGTGCCGCTCCATTTCCTGATGTAGGTGGTGGTGGTGGAGGTGGATGTGTTATTTCTTTCCTTGTCATGGGAGGTGGTGGGGGCGGGGGAGGTGCCGCTCCATTTCCTGATGTAGGTGGTGGTGGTGGAGGTGGATGTGTTATTTCTTTCCTTGTCATGGGAGGTGGTGGGGGCGGGGGAGGTGCCGCTCCATTTCCTGATGTAGGTGGTGGTGGTGGAGGTGGATGTGTTATTTCTTTCCTTGTCATGGGAGGTGGTGGGGGCGGGGGAGGTGCCGCTCCATTTCCTGATGTAGGTGGTGGTGGTGGAGGTGGATGTGTTATTTCTTTCCTTGTCATGGGAGGTGGTGGGGGCGGGGGAGGTGCCGCTCCATTTCCTGATGTAGGTGGTGGTGGTGGAGGTGGATGTGTTATTTCTTTCCTTGTCATGGGAGGTGGTGGGGGCGGGGGAGGTGCCGCTCCATTTCCTGATGTAGGTGGTGGTGGTGGAGGTGGATGTGTTATTTCTTTCCTTGTCATGGGAGGTGGTGGGGGCGGGGGAGGTGCCGCTCCATTTCCTGATGTAGGTGGTGGTGGTGGAGGTGGATGTGTTATTTCTTTCCTTGTCATGGGAGGTGGTGGGGGCGGGGGAGGTGCCGCTCCATTTCCTGATGTAGGTGGTGGTGGTGGAGGTGGATGTGTTATTTCTTTCCTTGTCATGGGAGGTGGTGGTGGTGGTGGGGGTGTAGATAACGTTTTGATATGCGGTTGTGGTATCGCTACATTAGCTGATGTCATGGGAGGAGGAGGAGGAGGAGGACGCAGTGGAGCACCACTTAGTTGTGCTAACAATGGTGCAGGCTGTGACTCTTCTGCATTCCCTGATGAAGTGGGCACTGGTGGCGGTGGAGGTGGAGGTGGTGGTTGTGGCGCTGCTGGTGCAAAAGTAGATGGCTGGTTCGTTGATAATGGTGGGGGCTGTGACTGGGCCTTTGGTGATGATGGTGTTGATATATCCTTATCTACTGAGTGCAAAGAAATCTGCAGAGAAGATGCTGTTTTTTGTGACTCTATGACCTTCAATGATAATGTGAGCGGTGATTGTGGCTCTGCTCCTTGTTCTGCTCGCGATGAAGGAGGTAAAAG
Source organism: Nicotiana glauca (assembly GCA_026770625.1). Taxonomy (NCBI): domain Eukaryota; kingdom Viridiplantae; phylum Streptophyta; class Magnoliopsida; order Solanales; family Solanaceae; genus Nicotiana; species Nicotiana glauca. The sequence goes on from MU685399.1 coordinate 213,748, forward strand.
CACATCCAAGGTAACATGTCCTGACACTGGAGTATTTTTAGCACCAGTTTTATATGTTCCTTTATTTTCTGATTCATCATCCATACTAGTCAGTAGAATATCCGGCATGTCTGTCATTTCACAATCTTGCCCAAATTCATGATCATCTTTTGCTTTCACTTCAGAATCTTTCTTTGCTTCTGTGCTTGTTAGCTGAACCACAAAATTTGGATCTTGAGCTGCTACATGAGGGAACATGTGGAAAGAGAGGCGCTTTACATCAATAGGATTCAGCTTGCCGACAGCTTGAACCCTGAGTGGCAGAAGAAGAGGTGGAGAGTATGTCTTCTTTGAAGCATTACTCATTAACCCAGGAAGAACTGAAGTTGGGGTGACTGGAGTGCTCGAGAGGGAGGATTTGGCGCTCGAGTAAGATTCAGAAAGGACCCTTCCAAATGTGTTGAATGATGGACGTTCATCTCTTATCTGGTCATCGTCCTCCTCATCATCATCCATCATATCGAACATCCTTTCACTTGCTAGCTTAATCATGTCTTCGAGCAATAAAACTCCTGAATTGGTTGTAATTGAGAGAAAATATTAGGGTCTTTTTCATAAGTGCCAAATAGATATTTGGTGTTACAATAAACATATGACATACCATAGTATTCTAAATTGTCTAGTTTACTGACTGAATCCTCCTTGCATTTTACCATCCACTCATCATTGCCTGTCCACATTTCCCCAATTGATATGATAGTATCAAAAAAGCATTGCAGTGCCTGAGAAATGTATGAATTAGGTCAGCACAGTGAACTGTGAACGCGCTATAGCAAACGTTTAATTTGTAATGCTCATTACAGTTGAGTAAATAATAACCTGATGCATCGATGCTTCATCAATTTTTGACAAAGAAATAGATGGATTGATTGAAGGATACAATTGTTGCAGATCTTTCAGCGTCAAAATCAGCAGCTGTGGAAAAAAATTCACAACAGAAGTTACTCTTTTTCTTTCAGAGTTTAACTTCTATACACTGACAGCGTAAAATTTTTACATCATCATATTAACATGCTATAACCAGTTAAAGTATAATGATGATGTAAAAATTCATTATACTATCGGTGAATATAAGTTAAAACCTTTCAAAGAATGTTATTATGCTTGAGTTATGAAGACAAGTAACAGAAGAATACCTCATTTACAGATGCAGAGCCAATACAAGGAGACAAATCAAGCAAGTCTCTCAAGGTGAGGATCTTGTTCCGAAGCTCAGTCATTATTATGAAGTTTCCTGCTACTCTACATGAATTGCGCACCGTCGAACCTTTGCTTGATTTGAAACTTTTTGAAATTGCGATAGCTGGTGTTTTATTTTTTTCAAGAACAGGTCTTTTCTTTGTCTCTTTCATGTCTTCTTCCTGCAAATGTTTGTTAGCTATTGTTAATGATATACTAAATAATATCCAAAAATACAATTTTCCATGTTTCTTTGCCCTTATATCATTATTCACTTCTATGACATAAACATGGTAAATATGTCCAAATCAAGGTGAAGGATCATTTTTTTCTCTCTTTCCCATTGATGAAAAGCTTTTAGGTGGTGTGTCTTCTCAACTTTTTCTCGGATATATTATCCTTGGGCTTTCATGTTCCTTTAACAAAAATTATATGATGGTTGTGTGTTTCTCTCCTTAATCTGTTTCATCATATGACACACAATTCATAAACAAGAAGAAACACGGAGTCAAAAAAAAGGAAATGTTGCCAGAAATCATCTTCCAATTTCAACATGGCCACCTTTCAGGTTTTGCATGAAAATGTAGGATTTAGTATTCTGATATAGGATTTTCATGCACAAATTAATACAGAACATTTTTATGCTTCAATATGGTTATTGTGTTCAGAGAACATCAGATATTATAAGGAAAAAAAGAAGAAGAAAGTCTTCAGCCCAAAAAAAAAAAAAAAAGGAAGAGACTCAGATGTGATGAAATATCTTGAGTTGTGTTTAAAGGATTTATTAGAAATTACTATATTTGGGGCTATAAAACTCAGTTCTCAAATCAAACATGTTTTGTGTCACCTTATGGCTATACGTTGTTCAATTCGCTTAATTTGTTCGATCATATGATACAATTGATTAAGCTCTAGTGTGGCCATAGATTTTGGTTTATTTTTTCAAAACAAAAAAAAAATTGAAAATATTTTTGTTTATGAAATATGATCATGTTTTGGAAAAAAAAACTTCAAAAATTTTCAAGTTCCCAAAAACTGGGTGAAATTTTTTCTTCCACTCATAAAACTTCAAATTTTTTTCAAATAAAATGTTTGTCCAAACACAAGTTCAGTTTTCAAAAATCACTACTTTTCAACACAACTTCAAAAATTCTTTTTTCAAGTTTCAATTAAATCCAAACGCTAGCTAAGTATTTGGGTTTCCATGAAAACAAAAGGATTCCAAATTCAACATCGCCATATTTGAGGTTTTGCATGGTATTACTGCCAAAATTTAGAATCTCAAATTTATATTTTGTGATATTAAATTCTCGTGTAGAAGTACGAGAATTTACATTCTTCAACATGATCATAACACGTTCACACAACAAGAAGTTTTAAGAGTAAATGAAAGAAGAAAAGAAAGAAAGAGAAAAAAATACCTCAAATATTGTACTATGCTTCCTGCGAGAAAAGAAAGGAGGCACACCAAAACATGCCCCAATTGCCATTTCTAACGAGCAATGACAAGTTTTATACGAGATTGAAGAAAAAGACAACAATAAGAAATAAAATAATGGTTGTACCAGGTCAACTTTCTTGGTTTTGAGAATTGAAAAACCAAAATTACTGTTTGATGACGCAAAAAATTGCTGAATAATAATAATATAATAATAGATTTGATTAAAATATTGTAGAAGGACGAAGAAGAACAAGAGCATTCAAGATTCAGAATCAAGATTAATATTATTAAAAGAAGTTTTGTTTGATTTTATTTTTAAAAAAAAAGGAAGGAAAATTGATAAAGAAAACTTGTATAACGTGCAGAGCAAATGAGAGATGATAGGAAGGCTCTTAAGAGTCAACTGGGGAAATTGGTTAATCCAACTTCTCTCATAGACAAACACTTCGTCTCTCTTTTGTTTCCAAAATAGAGAGAGAGTGTGAGAGAGGAAAATTGGAGGTCAATTACTATAATTATATTTCTAGGTTTTTTGAGGCCAAACCGCGTATGAATCCTGATTTTTTGGGTTTGTTTTCTTTTATCTTCTTTTCAAGTCTTTGAGTTGTTTCTAATGAATACATTTAGATAAAATTTTATAACGAATATCTGCAGAATCAATAATCCAAACTCCTGAAAATCAGGAGCCTTGTAGTGATTAAAACATGTCTACCACTCAAATACTTTTCTTCCTTAGACAATTTAGGCCAATATAAAGATATTTACATAATCGAAGTCTGAAATAACATTTGATTAATAAGTTTACTACATTGCTATTGTAAAACTCTTTATACTTTCAGCGTGTATAACTTAAATTCTAAAACCTCCACCAACCAAACTACCACAGTTCCACCCAAACCATCGGATATTTCAACCAATATCATGACAAACGTGAATCCGTCAAATGATCACAATCCTACACCCCTTGAAAACTGCCCCTCATTCAGAGACATACTCCTAACGGACCCCCACTCTAATCATATGGCACTGCAGCCTGAGACGATTTCCCTAATGCTCATGTATCATGATGTGGAATCGCCAACATCAGCTGTATATAGATAGCATGCATTGGGAGGAACCATTAAGAAAAGGCTATTATGTTAGCCTATCGCTAGATGACCTCCGACGAATCTACCACCCTTGGGAATATTCAATCACCATTAAGCTCTTGGGTAAATGCATTCTACATCACTACTTAAAGAAGAAAATCCAGGACATGTGAAAAATATCCGAAATTTTCCATTAATTGACCTTGGTGCTGACTATTATGTTGTAAAGTTCTCTAAAGAAGAACATATGATAAAAGCTTTACATCAAGTTCCTTGGTTTATTAATGGACACTTTTTGTCAGTTCAACAATGGGAAGCTAACTTCATTGCCTCATAGGAAAAGCCTCTTTCCACAGCTATATGGGTTCATCTTCCCCAGCTACCTACGGAATTTTACGATAGTATAATCCTACAAAGGATTGGCAATACCATAGGAAAGTTGTTAAAAGTTGATGCTTGCACACCCGCTACATTAAGGGGACGATATGCAAGATTAAGTATGGAGATCCCTATGGACAAACCTGTTAAACCTTATATTTTTATTGGATCCCATAAGCAGGATATCTGTTATGAGGGAGAAAAATTTTTGTGCAAGAACTGCGGGAGATTAGTCCATGTTGCCCTACAATGTCACCACTACATTATGTCGCCTCGTTTTTCTCCTCGCGGAGAAGTCCGAGTTTCGACGTTCATGGGGGAATTACTCTTTTCTTTCATGAATTGGGTATTTGAAGAGTCGCCACCTAACGAATTATGGTTCTTTAGGGCACCTAGAGTAATTAACTCGTGTAACTAGTTTGCATTACCAAAGATTAGGGTAAGGGCTCGAATTAACCTTGAGGGGAGGTGTTAGGCACCCCTCACGATCCACAACGGCGGGTCCCGGCCGAACTTAAACTATGTGAATTAGTCAATTAACAAGTAGGCACGTATTTGCAAATAAAGGTAGTTTTCACAGTCTAAGCACATATATGATCAAGGAAATTTTGAAGGTAAAAGAGGTTTGGGCAGCTTAAACACACATATATGCAAAGAAAAACGAAGTTTAGATAATTTCAACACATATAGAAATTAGAAAGGGAAGTCCTAAGTTGATTATCCTATAGAATCGTACTCATGCAATGCCCGATAATCACTCCTCAATGAGAGGGGCTACACGTGACATTAGCGCAGGTCGTCATATTCCTTTACTACCCATTACCCTCCCCTTAATGGTTATATAAGAGAGTTTGATTAACGACCTCTAAGCGTGCTGCTACCCGTCTCTTCTTTGTGGCCCTGGAGGAATTTAGGACCTCTAAATCTAGACAATTCTAGACAAACCTAAGGTTTTTAAAAGGCAAAATCTAGGCGACAAACAAATAACATGTAGGACAAGCAAATAGGGAAAAAGCAGTTAAAAGGCTCATGTTTACCTCCGCATGTATATAAGCAAATAACCAGCACGTCTAAAATACAGATTCAGATAATTTCTAGAAAAATCCTAGGACAAGGTATCTAAGTGAATCATTAATACACAGATCTTGCAACGATATTTCAGAACTCAATGGCAGGGTCTAAATTCTTTTACTTACTGGTTTTATAGCCTTGTAAAACTTAAGTAGTTTAACACAATCAAAATGTAATTTCCAGTTTTATATAAAGACTGGTTACCTAAGGCCTACCTAGGTGCGGGACTGTATGCAATCATAATTACAGGAGATCATGAACAGTTTAGGAAATTGTTCAACCTACAAATATGTTGTTCTAGGTGACACAAATTATAACAGGTGATTTATACTTATCTGTGTTTAGAGACATGGTGTCTATACATGGGTTTGTTTTGAACCTTTTTATGGGCAATTACTTACTTCAATCGAAAGAGACATGTTCAACGAAATGCAAACAGAGTTCCTAAAATACATGGTATCTAATACATATAGGAGTGACAACTTTATTAAGACAGGATTATTAGTCTAGTTGTAGGATCTCTAAGCGACACTACTCGTGCAAAATTAAAGCATGGAATAGTGATATGTAGTATATTGAAGCAATAAACTTGTCAGGACCCGGATTTTCTACCCTCGGGAGTCGTGATGAAGCCTACTAATGTGAGTTAGGCAAGCCAACTATGTGAACAACTTACATTTTTACCCATTTTATATTTATTAAAAATTACAAAATAATATCATTTAAACAACAAAATTTAACATAAGCGGAAGAAAAGCGATAAGCTAGCTGAACATGAATCTAATACAACTTCTTGAGTCTCAACTACCCAGAAACTGGTGTCACAGATTCACAGATGGTCTAAGAATACTACATATAAAGGTCTGAAAGAAATAAATACAACATTGTCTCTGGAAATGCATGAAAGAAACAGGAATAGTAGATAGAAGAAGACGCCAAGGCCTGCGGACTACCTCGGGTCGTCTGATGAGCTAGAATCAGCAATCCCATCGCGGTCTGAAGTCTACAACACTGGGGTCTACACAAAAAAAGTGTAGAGTGTAGTATCAGCACAAACCGACTCCATGTGCTGGTAAGTGCCTAGCCTAACCCCGGCGAAGTAGTGACGAGCCTAGGACTAGACCACCAAATAAACATGTGCAGTTGTATAATATATACCGAAAAGTAAAGCAGAAATAAACAAATAAAGGTAAGAGGGGAAACATGGTTCGAGAAATAACAGATAAAGCAAAATCTCAAGAGAATTATCAGGAAAACAAAATTCAACTTCTAACATGGATAAGGAAAACAAAGGCAGATTTCACTCTCAGTTCACAACTCGTTGCAGGCGTGCAACCCGATCCCATTTCTCATATCTTGTGGTAGGCGTATGATAATAGGCTATATAGTTGTTATTTAAGCCATAATTGCCCATGCTTTGTTGTTGTTTTGTAATGTAAGTTGCCAATAAATGCTTTAATTGATGCTATTTGGTTTCGCAGGGAATACAAGATGTTAGGAAGCAAAATGAAGTGTTTAGAGGCAATAACATGAAGAAAACACCCACTCGAGAAGTACCCAAACACAAAAGAGGAAAAAGAGAAGGAACGCGGAGACTGAAGGCCAAATAGTGCTCCTCGCGGTTGCCACCGCGGTCTGCGCCACGGTCAGCACCGCGGTCGGCGCCGGCCTGTTCCAAACCCAGAAATTCGAGGGGTCAAAATGTAAATTCGGGGAAACTTTTTGTAAAACCCTTATAAGGTGTAGAAACTCGCCCAAGATAGGTTAGACTTGTTTTGGAGACTACTTTTGCAAGATACACAAGTGTGAGAGATCACCCAAAAATATCATAGTTCTTCATCTCTTCTTTTTCTTGCAATTTTCCATGATGAATCTTTTCGTAGTTTATCTTTACGTTGTTATGAGTAGCTAAATACTTTAGTCTAAGGTTTTGATGGAACCTATTGAAGGATGAACTTCTTGATTATGTTAATATAGTTTGCCAGTTAATCTCTATTTGTTCAACTACATGTTTATTGTAGTTAATTGACAGGATCCTCAATTAACTATGCCTATTTAGTGTGTATAACTCGGGAGAGAGTGTATGTTTAGGTAATTGTTGAACAACACCACTCTTAAAGTATAAGAGGGATCTATAACTGCGGGTTTAAAGGCGGGATTAGGGATAACGAAGCCTTGGTGTAGTCTAAAGTGAGCTGTAATAAACAAGGTCAGATAGCGTATCTCGGGAGAGTAAATTATCGCGATTACTCGGGAGAGATTTACAGTAAAAAGAGTGCTCATGATTGATAGAGATATTTTGGTGAATCTATATGAAACATAACCGGAAGGGATTTCATCAATAGGGGAAATCACTACCTTAGAACCTTCTCATTATTGTTTACAAACCAAGCATATTTAGTTTATAGCTGTTTATTTATTTATTTTCAATATTAGTTATTAGAGATATCATCAACTATTGTTTACAACGTTTGAGGAAGTTGATTATAAAGAATTTAGTGATTCCAACAAAGGTAATTGATAGGTTAATTCTCTGTGGATTCGACTCTGGGCTTAAAAACTCAGGTTATATTTGCAATGACTGCTTAGTCCTTTTTATAAGGCATAGTTGGGCGTGATCAAATTTTGGCGTCGTTGCCGAGGAATTAACGGTGTTATCAATTACAATTGAAAGAAGTACAAAAATTCTTAGTGTAGTCAGTTTTCTCTATACCCAATTTTTATATTGAAATTTTAACGTTTGTTGACTTGGTTGCACAGGTGCATGCCTAGAAACTCATCGAGATCTGGTGAAGTATTAGAAGCATTATCAGATCCCGAGAAGGTTTTCAGGGCTTTAAATCGGGCCAATCGAAAAAACAAACAACAACTAACAACTGCACAATTTGAAATAATCATGGGAGATAACTAGGAAAACCCAGCAGTACCAATTGTGCCAGAGGCTGCTCTCTATGACTGGGCACAACCCACAACTGAGAATCTATCCACAGCAATAGTAGTCCTGCAGATACAGGCTAAGTCATTCCAAATCACAAATAACATGTTGCAATTATTGCAGAATAAGGGGCTATTTTCAGGGTCACAAGTTGAAGATCCTCAGCAGCGCTTGAAGAATTTCTTGTCTATCTGCAAAACCCAAAGGCAACCCAATGTAACTCCGGAAGCAATCAAATTGTTATTCTTTTCATTCTCAATAACAGGAGCTGCCCAGGCCTGGCTAAATTCACTCCCCATAAATTCTATGGCAACGTGGGATGAACTAGTCAAGCAATTCCACAACAAGTTCCACCCACCCAACAAGACTGCTCAACAAATTGATGAGATTTTGAGCTTTAAACAGAGACTGATGGAGACTTTGCATGAAACATGGGAGCGTTTTAAAAGGGATGATGGTCATATGTCCACACCATGGTGTTCCAGATCTAATGTTGGAGCAGCGGTTCTACATGAGATTGTCAGATAGCGTAAAGAACATTGTTGATGCTTCAGCTGGTGGGGCATTCTTGAGCAAAACATGAAAACAGGGCCAGAGTCTGCTCGACACGATGGCACAGAATTCGGGATGGATAACCATAAATGCACCTATCACGCCAGTGGTGCACTCAATGCCTTTAGATCCATCCAATTCTATGGCTGAAAATATGGCTACCTTGTTGACACAGATGAGCATACTCACCAAAAAGGAGGAAGAGTCAGGGCAGAAATAGCAGGTACATATTGTTGATACTACTAATGGGGGCTTGTGCACATCTTGCATTAGTCAGCCAGTTGGTAATCAGTGGAATGCAGAACATGATCATCACAACTACCTTGAAGACATGAACTATATGTCTAATTATGGCAGCTAGAGATAGGGTGGTCAGAATTGGGGTCAACAAAATCAGCAGTACATGCCAGCACAACCATAATTCAACACTGGGAACATGGGAGGTATGAGACCCCCCAACAATATGGCACCTTACCCACGACCACAGGGATACAATAATCAGAATCAGTAGTAGGGGTATCACCCACCTCAGCAGCAGCATGGTGGAAGGCAGAAAGGCGGGTTTGCTAGACTTGAAGCAATGATGCAATAGGTTATTGGGTCTAATGCAAAAATTAATGAGAGAGTCGATGCACATGATGCAGCAATCAAAAATATTGAGGTACAGGTGGGCCAGATTTCGATGTCTCTGAACAATCGTCCTCATGGGACACTACCTGCAGACACCCAGATAAATCCAAAAGATCAGGGACCGAAGCAGCTTATGGCGGTAAGTCTACGTAATGGCAGAGATCTAGATGTGGAGAAAGAAAGGGCTCGAGAAGCTAGACAGGCTAAGACACTCATACCAATGCCCATCGAGCTGGATGAATCAACGAAACTGACAGAGGTAAAAGTCCAACCTACTCAAGAAGAAAATAGCATTCAGAATGAGACCGAGAAAGAAGGTGAAACAGTCCAGGAGCCAGTAGTTGATGTAGCATTGATAAAGATCGGTCCCAATTGATTGGGAAGAAGAGACCCCCTGCACCCTTCCCCCAGAGGCTGGCTAAGTACAAAAAGGAGGAGCAATACAAGAAGTTCTTTAACATGCTGAAGCAAATCCTGGTAAATATACCATTGATTGAAGCTTTGAAAGAAATGCCTGGGTATGCAAAAATGATGAAGGACTTGATGTCCCAAAAGTTTGATTTCCAAGACTTGGCCACAATTACTCTTACTCATACCTGTAGCGTAGTGGTGACTAGACCAATTGCGGAAAAGTTGTCTGATCCAGGGAGCTTTACAATTCCATGCACTATTGGTAATTTTGCTTTTGCTAAGGCACTGTGTGATCTAGGGGCCAGCATCAATCTTATGCCCCTAGAAATTTATAAGATGTTGGGTATTGGAAGATCTAGACCCACCTCTATGTTGTTGCAGCTGGCTGACAAGACTGTGAAACAACCCTCTGGAATCCTAGACGATGTGCTGATTCAGGTAGGGGAATTTGTGTTCCCTGCAGATTTTGTGATCCTAGACTGCAAAGTGGATGAAGAGATTCCCATAATTTTGGGAAGACCGTTCCTGGCCATGGGGAGAGCTCTAATTGATTGTAAGACTGGGGAGCTCAAGATGAGACTGAACGATGAAAAAATAACATTCAATGTGCAGAAATCTATGAGGCGGCCAAGTGAATTCGCCAATTGCTCTCTTATTGATGCCGTGGATGTAATTGTAGAGACTGATGATGAAAGGCTGACTATTGAGGACCCCCTTGCTTCATGTCTAATGAATTTGGATGAGGTAAATGGGAAGGATCTGGCAATGGGTGTTAGCGTTAGAGGGTAGAGGGTTCTGAGATAGAACCATAGAGTTTGAGCCCTTGCACTTGGAAAATTGAGAAACTCCTCCAGCCAAGCCATCCATCGAAGAACCACAAAAGCTGGAATTAAAGTCATTGCCCGTCCATCTCAGGTATGAATTTCTTGGACCTAACTCTTCATTACCTGTTATTATCTCATCTAGTTTGTTAGATGTGCAGGCTCAACAATTATTGCAGGTACTTAAGGAGTGCAAGACTGCTATTGGGTGGACCATGGAAGACATAAAGGGGATCAGCCCCGCCTACTGTATGCACAAAATTCTACTGAAAGAGGGACACAAACCTTCCAGGGAACACCAAAGAAGGTTGAACCCCAATATGAAAGAAGTGGTGAAGAAATAAGTAATCAAGTCGTTAGATGCGGGAATCATTTTCCCAATCTCTGACAGCAGCTGGGTTAGCCCAGTTCAATGTGTTCCTAAAAAGGGTGGCATACGGTAGTTAAGAATGATAAGAATGAATTGATCTCTACAAGAACCGTCACGGGTTGGAGAATTTGCATGGACTATCGAAAGTTAAATCTAGCCTCCCGGAAAGACCACTTCCCACTTCCCTTCATTGATCAGATGTTAGACAGATTGGCAGGGACGTCACATTTTTGTTTTCTAGATGGGTACTCAGGGTACAATCAGATCTCCATTGCACTGGAGAATAGAGAAAAAACCTCTTTCACTTTCCCGTACGGCATTTATGCCTTTCGAAGGATGAACTTTGGCCTATGCAACGCACCCGCCATATTCCAACGGTGCATGATGGCCATATTCACTAACATGGTAGAGGATATAATAGAGGTGTTCATGGATGACTTATCAATGGTGGGGAACTCGTTTGATGAGTGTATGATAAATCTAACTCGTGTGCTGAAACGGTATATCGAGACTAACCTGGTTCTGAATTGGGAGAAGTGCCACTTTATGGTACAAGAGGGCATAGTCTTGGGACACCGGGTGTCAAGAAAAGAAATTGAGGTGGATCGTGCTAAGGTAGATGTGATAGCAAATCTACCCCCTCCAACTTTGGTCAAAGCAATCAGAAGTTTCCTCGGGCATGCCGGTTTCTATCGGCGATTCATAAAAGACTTCTCTAAAATTGCCAACCCTCTCTGTAAGTTGTTAGAAAAAGATCACCCTTTCTTGTTTTTTGCTGATTGTAGGGTAGCATTCGAGGAGCTGAAAAAGAGGCTGGTCACAGCACCTATCATAGTTGCCCCCGACTGGGAGCAACCATTCGAACTCATCTGTGACGCCAGTGACTACGCAGTGGGGGTAGTGCTGGGACAGCGGAAAGACAAGTTGATGCATCCAATATACTGTGCCAGTAGAACACTGAGTGGAGCCCAGCTGAACTACACTATGACTGAGAAGGAGATGTTGGCTATGGTGTTTGCTTTTGACAAGTTCCGATCATATCTGATTGGTTCCAAGGTAATTGTATATACTGACCATGCAGCTCTCAGGTACTTAATTGAGAAGAAGGAGTCTAAGCCGCGCCTGATTCGTTGGGTGCTGCTGTTGCAAGAATTTGACCTCGAAATTCGTGATCGTAAGGGCACATAAAATCAAGTTGTTGATCATCTATCACGACTTGAAGGAGCTAAAAAATCAGTCGAGGTCGAAGAGATCCTAGAAACCTTTCCAGACGAGCAGGTGCTTGCTACTAATCTTGAGGAAGCGCCATGGTATGCAGACTTTGCTAATTACCTGGCTAGTGATATAGTTCCTCATGACCTTTCATCTGTCCAAAGAAAAAAGTTTTATCGTGATAGCCGCATGTATTATTGGGATGAGCCTTATCTATTTAGAATATATGTTAACAATATGATCCGAAGGTGTATCCCCGAGATAGAAATATCTTCTGTTTTGCAGGCTTGTCATGCATCGGCATATGGAGGACATTTAGGAGGGGTCAGTATAGCTACCAAAGTGCTTGAGGCCGGATTCTTTTGGCCAACAGTGTTTAAAGATGCACACCTATGGGTGAAGGTCTGCAATGAATGTCAGCGGACTGGGAACATATCCCGTCGCCACGAGATGCCCATGAACCCAATTCAAGAGGTAAAAGTGTTTGATGTCTGGGGGATTGACTTCATGGGTCCCTTCGTCAGCTCCTTTGGAAATAAATACATACTTGTTGTTGTGGATTACGTGTTAAAGTGGGTAGAAGCTACTGTGTTGCCCACTAATGATGCAAATGTGGTGGTGGGATTTTTGAAAAAGAACATATTCACCCGATGCGGGACACCACGAGCGATTATCAGTGACGGAGGCACTCACTTCTGTAATAGAGCCTTTGAAACATTGCTTGCAAAGTATGATGTACGCCACAAGGTGGCTACCCCGTATCACCCGCAAACTAGTGGGTAGGTTGAGGTCTCCAATAGAGAGATAAAGAGTGTGTTAACCAAGACTGTAAACGCCACAAGAACTGATTGGGCGAGAAAGCTAGATGATGCACTCTGGGCCTACAGAACTGTGTTTAAAACACCAATTGGTATGTCACCATATAAGTTGGTGTTTGGAAAGGCCTGTCACCTGCCAGTGGAACTTGAACATAAAGCGTGGTAGGCATTGGAGCAGCTGAACTTAGATATTGAGACTGCAGGCATAACTAGAATCACTGAGTTACATGAGCTTGACGAGTTCAGACATCTTGCTTTTGAGAGCACAAGATTGTACAAGGAAAGAATGAAGAGGTTACACGACCAAAACATTGTTGAGCGACATTTCAAACCCGGGGACATGGTATTGCTTTATAACTTAAGATTGCGGATGTTCCCTGGTAAGCTTAAGTCAAGATGGTCTGGACCGTTTCGCGAGGTTGAAGTATTCCCTTCAAGTGCTGTAGAGATTGCCGCAGAGAAAGACTATCGTACATTTAGAGTCAATGGGTAGAGATTGAAACTATATGTGGGCATGAACGAACAAAAGGAAGGGTCTAAGATCCACCTAACTGAATCTCAGAGGTCGAGTGAACCTTAAATGCGCTCACTTGCGTCGTGCCGCAATGTTAAATCAGGCGCTGTATGGGAAGCAACCCACGAATGTGTTGTAAGTGTAGTATGTAACTTCGTGTTTAAAAAAAAATTGCCAACCGCGGCAGACACTGCCTAACGACGAAGTTCACCGCGGTTCGACCGCAGAAATCACTGGGGGATAATCCATCCTCCGCGACCGCGTCGTCGACTGCGGGGGACTCTATCCCAGATTGCAGCACGCACCGCGGATGCGATCGCGATCGGGTTACCAGGTCTGAAAAGGTTTTTTTTAATTTTTATTTTTTTCATTTTCTTTATGTTTCTTCTATAACCCCCCACAAATCAAAACACCCCTCCCCTAAAATCAAAAGCAAATAATGCCCCCCCCCCCCC